>JACVTC010000154.1:380000-401486 GCA_016946835.1 Neocallimastix lanati (nom. inval.) | reverse complement strand
TTATTTAAAATTAAAAAAAAAAGAAAAAATACTATATAATAATTAATATATCATATCTTATATATTAAATGTAATACTTCTTATATAATATTTATGTTATTAAAATCATTTATTGGTAATTCAATATGATTTATTTTTGATAATTTTGATAAAAAATAAAATTAATTATAATAAAATAAAAAATAGAAAAAGAATTTATTAATTATTGTGTAATATTATTTGTTTGCTTTAATATTAATATTTTAATATTTTAATTAAAATATTAATATTAAAATTAAAAAATTATATCTATTAATTATTAATGATATAATTATGTAATTAATGTAATGCATACAAAAAGATATATATTTAAGTATAATATATTGTGATTTTTATTTTTTTTAAAAAAAAAATATATATTCTACATAAAATTTTAATTGATATTTATTCAATATACAATATATTAATATATATTATCTATAATAAAGTCTATAAAAATTTTATTTATGCCTGTCAAAAATTTTTTATTTAATCATTAATATAAATCGTGTAACCTAAATTTTTAATTTAAAAAATTTTGGATAATTAAAAAAAAAAAAAAAAAAAAAAATAGAAAAATGGTTAATATCAATGAAATTGTTAAGAATGTAACTGAAATCTCACAATTTCAATTATGATTATTTATAGTTAATATGGCTTTTATTTATTTATATTTAATTATGTTGTTTTAATAATCACTTTATTTATTAATATATATTAATTTTTTACACTTTTCAACATTATTTATTTTTTATTATTTTTCATTCATTAAATTTATATTTATCTCCTAATCCTTTAAAACTTTATTCTATTCACTTATTTATTTTCTAATATTAAATATTAATATTAAATCACATTTATTATTAAATTATTTTTATCCTATAAAATATAATAAAATTAAGTTATTATTAAATTAATTATATTAAGATTTGTGGAATATTAAACTTAATTTCTAACACTCCCTCGTAAGTTTAATTTCCTATTAATTTACAAAGCATTATTTTTCTAAATTTCTTAAGTAAAGGTCCATTGAGATATTTTGTTAGGCCGTCCGCTAAATTATTTTCAGATTTTATATATTCTAATTTAATTTTCTTTTCGCTTACTAATTCTCTTACCTTATGATATCTTAAGCTTATATGTCTTGATTTTATATTTATTGTTTCATTCTCACTATTGTATATTGCAGCCTTATTGTCTATTCTAATTTTAATTGTCCCTGTATTTATATTTAATTCTTCTAAGAAATTTTTTAACCACATACATTTCAAAGCACATTCATTTAGACTATAGTATTCACTTTCTGCAGTTGATATCGATACACAATGTTGAAGCTTTGAATACCATGAAATAGGTGTATTTCCCATATTAATTATGAATCCGGTAGTGGACCTTTTAGTTTCTTCATCACCACCTAAGTCTGCATCTACATAAACATTTAAATTTATATTATCAGTAAACCTTAATCCATAATATTTTGTTCCCTTTAAATATCTAAATATTTTTAAAACATTTATCCAATCTTCATATGTTGGATCCTTATTTTTTCTTGACGCCTTACTAGTAGCGAATAAAATATCCGGTCTCGTACCCATTGCTAAATAAAGTAAACTACCCACAGCTTGCATATATTTTTTTGAGTTAAATTTTCTTTTTCTTAATTCTTCATTTTGAATAAAGGTTAAACTTGATATTTGGTTATATTTTCCAATTTCGAAATTTTCCAAAATTTTATTTAAGTATTGTAATTGATGCATTATGTATCCGTATTTTGTTTTGATAAATTTTATTCCTATTATGAAATCCACAGGTCCAATGTCACTAAGGTCAAATATTTTTTTAATTTCTGTTTTAATATAATTTATTTCATTTTTCTTTCCTGATATTATAATATCGTCAACATATATAGCTAAAATACATGAGATATTATTTTTATTATCCTTTCTATAATAGACGCATGGTTCACTTTTAGATCTAACAAAATTTAAGTTTAACAATGTATTATTTATTTTATTATTCCACATCCTTCCGGCTTGTTTTAGTCCATAAATTGCTTTGTTTAATTTCCAAAAACCTCTATTTTCAAAACCGTCAGGAATTTCCATATATAATTCTTCATCAACTTCAGCATTAAGATATGCTGCTTTAATATCCAATTGGTACATTTCGAAATTGAAAAAAGTTGAAAGATTAGTAATGATTCTCAGTGAATCTTGCTTTAACGTGGGCGAAAAAGTTTCTTCATAATCTACTCCATAAACTTGAGAAAATCCACGAGCCACCAATCTTGCTTTATATTTTATTATATTTCCTCTATCATCTCTTTTGTAGCTAAAAACCCATCTACTAGAAATTAAATTTTTTTCATTAGGAATATTTGAAACAATTGTATATACGTTTTTATTCTTCATATTATTTAATTCTTCTTCTACTGCTTTCAGCCATTCTTTTTCATCCTGTCTTCCGAATATATCTTTAAAGCTTAGTGGCGGATCTAATTCTTGATTTTCTTCAAACTTGCTTAAATTCAGGTTGTTTGTTATTTTGAATTTTTTATACAATTTTTCTGTTTCATCTATAAATTTTCTTTTAGGGACATAGTTATTTTCATTTTTATTGAAATTTGAAATATCAGTATTACTTTTAATGATGTTATTTGTATCGTTTGTTGAATAATTCAACTGTTTATCAATAATGTTATTGATTTCATGTATATTATTTTGATTATTATCATTGATATTATTAATTTTATTAAACTTATTATCTTTGTTATTATTTTCATTGTATTTATTTTCATTGTTATTATTTTCATTGTTATTATTTTCATTGTCATTTGTAAAGTAATCTACATTTTCGTTTTCAACGCCATTATTAACTTGTTTATAACTATTATTATTATTATTATTGTCACTTATAGTTGCATTAGAATTAGTTGAATTCGTATTTTGATTAATATTGTTATTTGAATTATCTTTATTATTATCATAAGCATTATCATTATCATTGTTATCATTATTAATGTTATTAAAATCTTTGATATCATTATTACCATCTTCGTTAACAAGTAAATCTTCTCCCTCGATTTCATAATAAGGAGTAAAATTTATAAATTCAGGAAGAGATTTTGGAGATGCACAATTGACAGGAATGTTTTCAAAGAAGACAACAGATCGAGAAAGAATAATTTTATTATTATTAACATCATAAATCCTATAAGCAGAAGGGTTAGAATCATAGCCAAGAAAGATACCAGGGAGAGCTGAATTTAAAAGCTTTTTACGAAATTGCTTTGGAACGTAAAAGAAAACTTTGCAACCAAAAACACGAAAATTCGAAAAGTCAACTTTTTTGTCATATAACAATTCATAAGGAATAGAATTGTTAATACCATTATGAGGGTGTAAAATGTTCCTTATGGAGCAGATTACAATTACGAAAAAAAAAAAAAAAAAAAAAAAACAACACTATCAATAACAATACTCAAATGAAATTTATTTTTTAAAAAAATTCTTTTATTAATCACTTTATTATAAAAATTCTTTTTATTAGTTATTAACTGCAAAATAGTTAATAACAACTACATTTTCTTTAATAGAATAATTTTACATGTATTTATATTTTTTCTTAATTATATTATAATATACTATTTCTATTTATTTAAATATATATTCAATATAAAATAAACAAAAACTAATCTAAAATTAAATAAAGTTATAAAAAACTAAAACTAATTCAATAAGCTTTTTATTCAATTTGTTTTGACTCAAATTGAATAAGTTCTTATTTATTATTTATTTATTATTCTTTTATTATTAATACTATTAATTATATATTACTATTTAATTTTTATGATTATTAAACTAAACTAAAATTAAACTAAACTAAAATTAAACTAAACTAAAATTAAACTAAACTAAAATTAAACTAAACTAAAATTATTAATATATTTTATTACTAAATTTTAGGTTATTTAAAAATTAATTTTATATTTTTAAATTTATATATTATATGAAATATAAATTTATTATTAATTTTCATAAATCAATTAATTTCATAAATTAATATATTTTACATAATTTAATGCATTAGCATTATTTTGTAAACGTGAATTACATTAAATAATTTAATGTACAAAATAAATTAATTAATGTACTAAAGATATTGATCATATCTTTACAGAGGGATACGATTGTGAATATAATTAATAGTGTCAATAGCATCCTCCCAAAAAACATGGTTAAGTTTAGCCTCTTCTAAAATAGCACGAGCATTTGGAATTAAGGTACCGTGGAGCCTTTCAATTCTGCCGTTTTGTTGAGGTGAATAAGGAATGGTAAATTCATGACAAATACCATTATTGTTACAAAAATCTACAAAATAATTATTGGTAAATTCAGTTCCATTATCCGTTCGTAGAAATTTGATGGTAGTGTTGAAAGTATTTTTAATTTTATTATACCATAAAATAAATTTGTTGAACACCTCACTTTTTGATTTAAGAAAAATTATCCAACCGAATCTAGAATAATCATCTAAAATAGATAAGAAACACTTATTGCCATAAAGAGATTCATCATTTATAGATACAGTATCCATATGTATCCTTTCGAAAGGCTCACTGGCTCTATTGTCGTTATGTTTGAATGGAAAATTTTTTAATTTGGTCTTAGCACATATTTCACATTGTTTCTTAGTATTTATTTTCGTTAGAATGTTTCTGAGATGATTAATATTGAAATGGCCAAGACGTTTATGCCACAGGTAAAGACTTTCACTATCTGTGTCAGCAATGTAATTACATATCCCATTGTTACTTGGAAATGTAATTTTCTCCCTTGATGTCCAAATAGTATA
This sequence comes from Neocallimastix lanati (nom. inval.), assembly GCA_016946835.1. NCBI lineage: Eukaryota > Fungi > Neocallimastigomycota > Neocallimastigomycetes > Neocallimastigales > Neocallimastigaceae > Neocallimastix > Neocallimastix lanati (nom. inval.). The sequence goes on along the minus strand of JACVTC010000154.1, from coordinate 396,614 downwards.
CGTCTTAGTATTATTTGAACATACAGTACATACTTTATTATTGTTTTTATTATAAATGGAGACGTGGTTCTTGTTATCATTATTAAAAAATATAATTTTAAAATGATTGTCAGTTAAACAATCAACTGACATTAGATTTCTTTTAAATTCTGGGACAAATAGAACATTTTTTAATGTGATTTTATTATCATTAATATATCCACAAAATTCACCGATATACTTCGAGTTAATAAAATCTCCATTTGCAAAGAAAATTTTCTTCTTGAAAGATTTTTTATTTTCCAAAAGATCTAAATTACCAGTCATATGATAAGTAGTACCAGAATCCAAAGTCCATGGAAAGATTTTAACATTAGTTTTATTATTTTCGTTTATGCTTTTTTCTTTTATATTTAAATTATAGATAAAATAATCTTTATTATTGAAGGGAAGTATTGAGGAATTACTATTTGATTCAAAGTATGAATCATTATAGTCTTCAAAAAATTGGTTCATATGTTCGTCTTTATATTCCTTCTTAACTTCTGTGTTTAATGTAATGCCTCCCCTTATTTACTTCTTTATTATTGAATTTCCTATAATTATTTTTGTTATTTTTATTTCTACATTCAGATGCATAATGGCCTTTCTTTCCACAATTCCAGCATTCTACCTCACTTTTATCTTGTTTTCTGTGATTATATTGATAATTCTTATTATTATAATTTCTTTTATTATATTTGTGATTATTATTTTTGTGTACTTTATTAAAATTTGATTCAAAGTTATTTTCGTTATTTTTCGCACCATTAGGATATGTATTAATATTTTTTGATAAATCTTCATTTACACCTTGTAAATTATCAGAACTGTTAGATTGATTATTATTGAGACTGCTTTTTAATCTTCTTTCAGTAAGTTTTATAAGTCTTTGATTTGTTTTGATAAGTAATTCCGAGAACTCATCAAAATTTCCTTCGAAATTGATAGCATTTGATCTTAAAGCAAGATCATCAGGTATGCTATTATATAAATAATCTATCTTCTCTTGTTCTGATGGTGACGCTTTCAAGACATTCAGTTCCCTAAACTTTGTTTTCATATTCGAAATAAAAATAGATAGAGATGCATCCTTTCCTGGAGTATATTTTTCTTTTTCTAATGAGTTTTTAATTTCTTCTATCAAGTCATTGTCATCATTCACGTTCAAACTTGATATTAACTTGTATATTTCATAGGCAGTTAATGTTATAAAATCGAATTTTTCTGCCAACTCCTTAGATATACTATTTATTAAATATTCTTTCACCAACGAATCTTCCTGAGTCATATCTTCTGTGACACTTTCTTCGTAGTAAGTGTCAGTGGTACCATCTACTAAAGTTAATCTCTTTTTCTGTTCTTTACTTAGTTTATTTTCGGGAATTTTTTTAATTTTTTCTTTTAAAATGTACTCCTCTAATTTCTTTCCCTTTAACAAAAGGTAGAATTCTTGTTTCCATAACTTGAAATTAGAGTTATCCAAAATATCCTTTGTAGAGTTCCTTTCGTTGTTCATTTTAGTTCGTTAATTTGACTTAACTTCAATCTAGTAATATTATAAAAAATTACTTCACTTTAACTTTATTTTATTAAGTGATATTTTTATTTATTTATAATATCTTTTTTTTTTTTTTTTTATTTTAACACTTCACTAATTTAATAAATAATTTATATATAACTATCTAATAATCAAGAGCGCTTGAGACTCTTAATCTGTTGTTTTAATAATCACTTTATTTATTAATATATATTAATTAATTTTTTACACTTTTCAACATTATTTATTTTTTATTATTTTTCATTCATTAAATTTATATTTATCTCCTAATCCTTTAAAACTTTATTCTATTCACTTATTTATTTTCTAATATTAAATATTAATATTAAATCACATTTATTATTAAATTATTTTTATCCTATAAAATATAATAAAATTAAGTTATTATTAAATTAATTATATTAAGATTTGTGGAATATTAAACTTAATTTCTAACAAATTATATGAATATTACATAATAAAGAATATTACAGTTTAACAAAATATAATAAATAAGATTTATAATAACTATTTAATAACTATCTAATAACTAATGTATTCATAATGTGGCTTATAATGACGTATTAATATTACAATGTATAATGTATAATGTAGCTAATACTTAACAGAAATAATTTTAAATATATTCTTTTTGTAAAATATTTATATAATAAATATTTTTTTAAAAAAGTAATTAATAAATAAAAAGTTTATAATACATCATATAATATATTAATATATTATTTATATAATGCAATGGTTTTTAATTATTAATAAATGACAAAAAGTCGTAAATAAATATTTACTTTTATTAAAAATAAAATTTTATTATTATTATTTTTTATTAAAAAACCTATTTTTTAATAATAATACATGATTTAATATTTTTATATTCATAAAAATTACATTCAATGGAACGTACATATTTATTATATTAAATACATGACTTAATAGAAATAATATAAAAGAGGCTTATAAAAATTTTTAAAACTATATTATTTGTATCATAAACTATACAAACTATATATTATTGTAAGAATGTATATCACGTGAAAAGAATTGTGATATACGGGACTTTTATGTGCTATATTTTAATTATAATAATATAGTTATATCTTTATTTAATTTATTATTCCTTTTCCTAAAAACTAAAAAACCCCCTTTCTAAATTAATTTATTAGAAATTGGTTATTATTAAGAAATTACATTTTAAAATTATAAAATTTAATAGTATGAAATATATTTTAAACATATAATATAAATTATATATATATAAGAATACAATATCTATATTTAAATAATAAATGTATATTATATGTAAAATAAAAAATAAATATAAAATAATACATAATAATATATTGTATAATATAATAAAAATCCTATTAAAGTTAAATATAAAAATATTATTATATTTTAATATAATAATATATAATTAATAAATAATATAATATAATATATTATAAAATAATATGTAATTTAATATATATTATAATAGTAATTATAATATAATAATGAATAATTAATAATATATTATAAAAATTATTATCAAAAGATATAAATTTAATATTTAATAATTATTATTAAATATACAAATATGTTACTACACATATTTGTTTTAGATCAATTGGCGTTTTGGACCTCTTATTGTAATATATCCTATTTATTTATAATATCCTATTTAATATTTAATATTTAAAATTATAATAAAATAAAAGTATTGAACAAAGTATTAATTAAAAATTTAAACATTCCCCCCTAAACAAAGTATTATCAAAAACTTTGTTTGAAAAATTAGTTATTTTATTTTTATTAACATCTTTTGCTAAAATATCTACAAAATTTTCTTCAGATTTAATGTAATGTAAAATTACTTCTTTCAATATTTTCTTTAAAGTAGTGATAGCTAACTCTTAAATGTCTAAGTTTTTTGCTAATAGCATAATTTTCAGCAGCAAATAAAGATGCATTGTTGTCTCCATTTAAATTTATTACAAATTTCTTTTTAAACATTTCATTTAACATATTTTTAATCCATAAACCATTTGATACAGCTTCAGAAAGAGCAATATTTTTTGCTTCTGCAGTAGATCTTGTTACTGATTGTTCTTGGTCCTGAGGCTAAGAAAAAATATTTCATGAAGTGGATTTGTTATTTGTTAAATCTCTAGCAAAATCGGAATCTGTATAATCAATTTATTCTCCTTTGTTTTTGTATGAAATGTAATAATTCTTAGTTTGATTTAAATACTTAAGAATGCTGACTACTGACTACCTTGTTCCTATCTGATATTGTTGGATTTGAATTTTTTCTTGATGCCTTACTAACAGAGAAAACTATATCAAGCCTTGTTGAGTTAGATACATGTATTAAACAACCAACTACACTCTGGTAAATAGTCTTATCAAAAGGTGTTTTATTAATTAGTATGATGTCATCACCAGTACATGGAGTAGAAGCTTTTTCATTTTCTTTAATATTAAATTTCTTTAAAATGTTTTCAATATAGTTTTCTTGAGAGATTGTATATCCAAATTTATTTTTTCTAACATTTAATCCTAAAATATGATTTATATATTCGCACTTGGATATTTTAAAAATGTTCTTAATAATATTAATAATATTAAAAATTTCTTCTTTAATACCTGTTATTAACATATCATCGACATATAAAGCTACTAAGCATATTACATTGTTTTTATTATCCCACTTAACGAATAAGCATTGTTCACTTCTTAATTGATATAGTCCTTTCTTGATCAAAAATTTACTAATTGTTTGGTTCCATTCTCGACCAGCCTGTTTCAATCTATATAGTGCCTTATTTAATTTACAAAAAACCTTCATTATAATTTTCATGTCTTTCCTGTAGTTTCATATAAATATCATTATGTAATTTGGCATTGAGATATGCACCTTTCACATCTAACTGTTGAATGTCCCAATTAAATAAAGAAGCTAATGCTATTGTTAATCTTAAACTTTCTACTGGTAGTGTTGGAGAAAAAGTTAATTCATAATCGACTCCTTCAATTTGATTATATCCTTTTACAACTAATCTTGCTTTGTATTTTTCTAAATTATTATTTCTATCATATTTCTTCGTAAATACCCATCTAGGACTAAATGGTTTAATTTCTTCTGGTAGCTCTGATACTATGGTCATTGTATTATTTTCCTTTAAATTCTGCAACTCGGTAGATATAAGTTTAATCCATTTATCATTCTCTTCATAAGTAATAGCTTCATAATAGTTTTTTGGATTATTATTTGTGATATTGGATATTTCCTCCATTTTCTGAATTTTATGTTTATTGTTTTCAAGTGGCATACCTGGTCTTTTAACTCTAATTATTAATTTTTGATCATTATTGACATTATTATTACAGCTAGTATTAGCTTTAATCAGATTTTCATCAAATTTTTCATTAAAATTTTTCGTATGCTATTTTTTATCTTTATTATCGATAACTTTATTTTTGGTAAAATTAAATTTATTAAAATTATTTAATTTTTTTGATTTTTTTTTAATAATTGAAAATTTTTCATTAATATAATTTTTTTTCGAGTTTGTAATTTTATATTTTTTATTTTTTAAATCTTAACTTTAGTTTTATTATCTTTTTCTTCTTTCTTTTTAAAATTTAAATCCTCATTTTTTTTATTTTTTACTAACAATTAAATTTTATTTTTATTTTTTGATTTATTTTTATTTAAATCTAGGTCTTTATTATTCAGGATTTCAGGATTTTCAGGATTTTCATTTGAATTATTATTGTTTTCAATTAAAACTGCAGGAATTTCTTTGCTTACTTCACTCGAAATTTTGTTAACAGGATTAATATTTGAATTTTGATTTGGGCTTACATCATATACCTTTGAATTATTTGGAGGTTCATGCTTATCAGGATTATTTTGAAATTTATTCAATATTTTAACATTATTATCTTGATTATCCTAATAGGAAAGTAATTTAATGTTATTATTGGATTTATTATTGTTATATTTCTTGTTTACCTCTTGTACACTGAAAGGTATGTTATTAATTTTTTAATATAATTATTATTTTGGATTACATCATTTAATCCATTCATTAATTTATAAATATTATAATTTGATTCTCTTATTTTATTTTTATAATATTGAATATTTTTGTTCGCAGCTTTGTTTATTTTATCTATATCGTTATTTTCATTCTATTATTCTTCATGTATTCCTGATTAGAATTATTACTATTAATAATTTTATCTTCATTATAAGTATCTATCATAGTATTTTCATATTTTTGTTTATCTTCATCAATATTTAAATCTTTAATAAAATTATTATTATTCTCAAATAAAATTTTTCTATTGCTCTTATCATCAAAATTATTTTTTGTGTAGTTTTTCGTGTTGTTTATATTATTCGACGTGTCATGTTTGTTATTAAATGCATTATTGGTATTATTCATTATGTTATCTGTATTGTTTAATTTATTATCCGTATTACTCGTATTTTCAACTGTTGTATTAGTGTTGGACATATTTTTATCATTATTTTTAACTTTTTCTATTTTTCTTTTTTTTATTATTGGTGTTGTGGGAGTTATGGTCTTCATTATAATTTATATTGGCATAAGTTTACTGAGTAAATAATATAGGATTAATAATTATGTGTGACTTTGGATTATCATCAAATGTTTCTTTATCTTCAATATTTATATCTTCATAATCATCTATATCATCGTTAGTATGCAAAGAAGGTAGATTATATTCTTCGTCATAAGGTTTTTTATTTATTAAATTGAAGTTTCCTGGAATTTATTCTTCAAAAACAGCTTCTCGAACTACGTGAGTTTTTAATGTTTCATAATCCATAATAATATATCCATTTGCATTTGTATCATAACCCAAAAATATACTTGGTTTTGAGTTTGAATGAAATTTGTTTACTTTTAAATTTGGATCTATATAATAGTAAGCTTTACAACCAAAGACTCTTAATTTATCTATATTCACAGGTTTTTTGTAATAAAGTTCATCAGGGATTTTAAAGTCAATAGAACTTCTTGGAGTTATATTATAAATATAATTAGCTGTTTTAATTGCATTTTCCCAAAAATTTTTACTAAGTTTTGCTTAGCTTAACATTACTTTCACTGCATTCTCCAAGGTACCATTAAGTTTTTCAGCTCTACCATTACTCTGGGGGTTACTTGGAACAATAAGTCTTCTTTGAATACCATTTTCTGAACAAAATGTTACAAATTTATTAGATGTATATTCTTTTCTATTATCTGATTGAATCTTAACAACAGTTAAATTCTGTTCATTGGAGACCATTTTAACGAAATGAGTGAAAATATCTGTGACCTCAGATATCTTCTTCATCAAATAAATCCAACTTTTCCTACTATAATCATCCAGAAAGGTAATTACATATTTATAATTATTTCTTGATAATTTAAGGAGTCCTAATACGTCTGAGTGAATTAATTCTAAAGGTCTTGAAGCGTGGGAGGTAGATTTATTTAATGGAGCCTTTTTTAATTTTGAAGATTTACAGTCAATACAATTACTTTTCTTAATATTGTGTCCTTCAAGATATTTTCTTAAGTTATTGTTATAAAAATGACATAGTCTTATATGCCATATCTTTTCGGATTAGTCATCTAGCTCAAGATTGTAAACATTTTGGTCTTTGTTTATATTCCATGTTTTAGACACAATGATATTGCATATGTTTGCATCATTTTCTTTTGCGATACATAATAAATTCTGGTTTTTATTGGCGAGTCTAAAATATATGTCGTCATCAATAAGTATATAATCAGCTAGATAACCTGTTTTCCTTAAAATACTATACGAAATGAGATTCTTGTTGAGTTCCCTGGAATATAATACATCTTCTATTTCAAAAGGTTTATTATTGATATATCCTGATAATGTTCCTATTTTAGTAATCCTAATTTTTGCTTTGTTTGGCAGAATGAGATTTATTTTGTATTCTCTTATATAAGGAATTCAATGGAATTTATAACGTTTACCGATGCTCTTCCTCTTCGTAAGAGAATTTATGTTGATTTTGTTAATCATAAGGAAGGAAAGGAAGCTTTAGCAGATTTGCAATATCACTTTGCTTCATGTTAATGTTGCAAGTAACAGATTACCAACAATAATAATACAAACCCAAACACTAATACAAATACTAATACATCAAATACTCCTGCTCCAACATCTACTGAATAGATATTATTTCTTTATTTTATATATTTAAATATAATATTTATAAAATAAAATTTAATAATACAAATAATAAAATTTGGCATTGATTTTCAGAGTATTTTGTAGTTGTAATATAAAAATAGGTAAATATCATTATTAAAGCAATAAATTTATAATTATTATTATTATTATGAAATTATTTATAAAATTTCAGCTTTATTTTATTTAATAATTACTAATAAAATTTTATATATTAATAAATAATAAATAGCTAATTAAATATTTTTTACCAAAATATATGAATGAATTATAAAATTTAATTTGAATATAAAAATTATTATATAATGTAAATGAAGTTTATAATTAAAATTATAATTTGAAATCTAATTCTATAATATAAAAATAGCATGTGTAATTTTGAACGCTTAAATTGTTTAAATTTCTTAAAATATTTATTCGGTGGTATTTTATATATTTTAAAAAAATTAGAATGTTAATAATGAAATTATTAAAGAGTAAATAATTTTACCTTTTATAAATGTTAAAATTTTATATTTAATATTAATATTAATATTAATATTAATTTTATAACATATTTTATATATATAATATGATTTACAAAATTATTATTCAAGATTATTAATAAACAATAAGAGATGTTGATTTTTTCGAATTTATAATTATTAATAAAATATTTATTACTATATAATTAATAAAAAAAATTATTAAAGTGATATTAATACCGCTTTTATTATTGAGGGTACTATTGCTTCAGGATTTATCCAAACTATTGAAGGAGAGAAAGATCTAAGAAATATCATGTTGTATTTAAAATTTTAAAAATAATAGTGGCAGAAGTAAATTATAAACAATATACTGAAGTAACTATAACAAAATTTTTTTTTTTTTTTTTTTTTTTTTTTTTTTTTTTTGCTATAAATAAAACAAAAATACACTATTTTATTTGAAATAATATGTTTTTCTAATTCTAAAAAATAAAGATAAATTCGAAGAAGCTTTTTGTTATTTCTCAATTACTTTTAGAGTCCCACTGGGTAATTCTATTAAATAATAACTGAAGATTTAAAGAATGGTTAAAGGTATACAAAATGAACTTAAAACAACAAACAAAAGGAAAAAATTATTATTATTATTATTTTAATATTATTGATATATATTTACATTATTTATAATCTATATATAGAGAATGCTTAATAAATGCTCCAGAATTATCAAAATTCTCTATTCTACAATTAATTGAAAAATTAAATTCAAGATTAGATAATACAAAAGTTAATAATATTTATAACAGTTAGTTATTTATTTAATTAAAAATTTTGTTAAATATATTTATTATTATTATAAATTATTTAATTGATGCATAAATAGAAAATTACTCTTAGACGTATTTATTGATGGTGGTGAAATTTATAAATTTGAGGATTATTGAATGATAAATTAACAGTAATTTTAATAATATTAAATTTTATTCTGTTATATTTATATCTCAATATAATATGAATAATTCTTAATAATGAATGATTTATTAGTAATAATATTAATATATACATGATAATATTAGGGATTTGATAATGAAGATTTAGAAGACGATTATATAAAAGCTATTATAAGATTTACATTATTTAGTAAAGGGGATAATGAATAGATAAATATGTAGAACAAATGACAACTAAATCTATTTATTTATAATTATTATATTTATTTCTTTATAATATTATATATTTTTTAAATAGATAGAGTATGCCTTTAATAAGGTAATTAATCAACCTTTTCCGGATTTAATAACAAAGATTGTTCAATCCACGAAGTGCTCAATCCTTTTTAATAGATTTTATCAAAATTTTATAAACTTACACAATATTAATGAAGATCATTTAATTCATTTAATTTATCAATATAAATATTCATTATATAAAGAATTTAATAAATTAAAGGAAAATGATGATGATAATGACTTTAAGAAAGATATGAAATTCATTAGTATTGGTAGGTTATATGAATTAGTAAAATTAAAGGGATTACTAACTGATGAAGTAGAGATTTTTTTGTAATAAAATAATGTATATTTTTATTTTTATTTAAATTAAATTCTATTTGAAAGAAAATAAAAATTAATAACATTTATATTAAATGTTTTTTAATGATATATATTTTTTTATAATCAAAAAAAACTTAAAAACTTTATATTTTATAATTTTTTTTTTCAAAAAAAAAAAAAAAAAAAAAAAAAAAGTAAGAGATAAAATAAATTATTATTATAATAAGTTATTACAAGTTCCAACAGAAGAAATTAGAAAATTATGTTTAAAAAGTCTTTTTGTACAGTAAATTAATTACCGATGAGACCCTTCCTTACTTTTCAACAAGATAATGAATTTGTAAGTTATAATGTTAATATTATCTTTAATTGTCCAGTTTTTTTGTTGTTAAATATAAAATTTAAAATCAGAAATGATATTTATATTTTATTATGCGTTTGTTTATTAATTTATTTTATTGCTTTTACATTAATAATGTAGGATAAAGTGCAATGTAATTAAACATGTAACTATGATATTTAACATTCCCCTTCATTGGCATTTACTACATTTGAAATTTGCAAAGTATTTGATCTTGGGTTTAGAAATACTTTTGGTTAATGGATCTGCTATCAATGAGTTTAGGATTAACTTAATTTCATTTTTATATAATTTCATTTGGAATTTATTTATATTTTATTTCCATATACTTGTATCGTTCCTTTTTGTTTTCATTTTTTGGTTATATCATTACATGGCTTATAATCTATTCTAATATTAATTATAATATCTTTATTGACTAATTTATTTACTAATCTTTTTATTCATTCAGTTTGTTTTGTATATATTATTAAGTATTCGGCTTCCCTGGTTGATAAGGCTTTATTTTTTCTGAGTAGTTGATTTCTATGATATTGGACTATTTCCTAATATGAATATATATCCTGAGGTGGATATTCTTTTAATTTCATCACGAATTTATAACACAATAAGCTCTTAAGAATTTTCTTTTTGTTTTAATGGATTGAATAGTCCCTCGTACTTTTAAGCTATTTTAATATTTTAATATCTGCATTCAAATCAGCCTCTATTGGATTCTCAGAAAATCTTGCAACTTGATTTACTGAAAATACTATATCTGATCTTGTTTTTGTTAATACCTCTAATAAGGAATCAGTCAATCTTTTATAATCCGGTTTGTCAATTTTTTCGGAGTTTTCTCTATTTTCGAATTTTACATTAATATATGGTGTTATTGTTACTTTAGATTGCGTATATAGTTAGTTAATATTTGTTTAATATAATCCTTTTGATTAAATTTGTAGCTTTTATTAGTTTTAATTATATTAATTTCAATAATTCTGTTTTTCCCTTTATATGTGGAAACTTTGTATTTATGTTTTATTTATTCAACAACTTTTTTTTAATTATATCAAAATTATATTTGATAAAACTTCTTATTCAACAGATACAGAAAAATTATATATATATAATAGATTTAGGTATGAATTACTTCTATATTGACTTTTAAAATTTTTTTTTTTAAATAAATATTAATGATTATAAATTAAATATTTATTTTTTAATAAAGATTAACATTATAATTTAAATATTTATTTTTTAATAAAAATTAATAATTATAAATTAAATATTTATTTTTTAATAAAAATTTATGATTATGAATTTATGATTTTGAATAAAATTGACCAATTTTAATATATTATATTTACATACAAAAATAAATGCTTAAAACATTGACATTTATTTATTTTAATAATAGTATTTTTATTTATTTTTATTTTTTAGCTTTTAATTTAAATATCTACTTTTTCATAGGCTATCGGTATATTATTCAATACTGTTAATATATTGTCAAATCAATTATATTTTAAATAAAAATTATCCTATTATATATTAAAGTTCGTAAAATAAATTATTTAATTTATTGAAATGTCTTCAACATTAATCTAATCTTATTTGATATTATTTACATTAGTATATCATTTCATTTGCTAATATTAATGAATTATTAAATAATAGCATTATTGATTTAATATTACTAATTATAATAAATAATAATTAAATATATTAATTACAAGATTATTATTAAAAATATTTAGTTTTATTATGAATTATATTTAATGAATAAATTCTTTTATCTATCAAAAAAAAAAAAAATACATATAAAATATTTTGACATTCTATTTTTCTGTATTGAAAATTATAAAATTGATAGATAATTATAATAAATAAATTGAAAAAAAAAAAGTAAATATTATGTTAAATTGTTTTGTATTATTTTATATTTTAATAAGGTCATATATTTATAAAAATACTAAAATATTTCGTAGTAAATTAATTATTTTTTCAATAATAATAATTTTTTATATTTATTTTATTAATTAATAAGCTTTTTTTTTTTTTTTTTTTTTTTTTTTTAAAAATAATTATATATAAAAATTAAATAATATTAATATATATAAATTTTTTTTTATTATATTTTTTTTTTTATTTTTCATTTTTAAATATAATGAAGTAAAAATATATAAATGAAAGATATTATTATTTAAATTAAGAAAACAAATAAAAAAAAAAAAAAAGAAAAAAAAAATAAATAAACAAAATATTATAAATAAAACAACAATACTACTAATAAATAAATTAATTTGAAAACGAAAAACAATTGAATTGCTTTCTTTTTTAATATATATATATATATATATACAATTTATATATATATTTTTTATTTGAAAACTTTTAAAAGAAAAATTCAATACTTTGAAAACATGTAAGAACATTTTTTTTTTTAAGATTTAAATTTTGTTATATGAGTGAAGTGTCAGAAGATGTTAAAGTAAAACTTTTAATTAAACAGAAAGATTAATAAATTTTGTAATAAAATATAGAAAATTATTATTTCAAAATCATACTATAATAATTTATATTGATTTTAATTAAATCTATATTTTTTTTATTATGAAAAAGAGAAAGATATTTATTAAATATTTATTTATTATATATAATTTTTGATTAAGAAATAGTCTATATATTTAATATTATTGTTTATACCTAATATAATATAATTATTAATATTATATTAACATATTTTATTCTTTTTTTTTTAATACAATAAATAATACTTTTTTTTGGTACAAACAAAAATTTTTTTATTGTATCTTTTTTTTTTTTTTTTTTTTTTTTTTTATACTAAAAATATAAATAAAAATAGAGATTGATAAAAAAAAAAGGAATATTTAAATATTATTTTTATAACGTAAAAATTTATATAGACAATTTTTTATTAATATATATATACTTTTATAATATTCACTAGAATATATTACAAAGTATTTTATATTTTATACATAAACGAAAACAAAACTCAAAACTCAAAACTCAAAACTCAAAAAAAAATTAATGAATAAAATCCATTTGAAATCCTTTTGAAAGATAAAAATAAGAAAATTCGAGAAATAGCATTCAAAAATAAAAGTAAAATACAAATAACAGTAATAATAAAAAAAAATATAATCATATTATTTATTAAATATATAATAGTTGAACTATTCATATATTTTTAGTGAATTGAAGAAAATTTTATATATACAAATATTTTTCTAAAACTTAATATTTCCATATAATAAAGAATTGATTTAAACATAAGATATATTATAACAAAATGAGAATTTCAAGAAAACGTGTAATAATACCAATGCTTATAGTTCTAGGTAGTATGATATTTATATCACTGTTTTTATTTAGTATTAAAAGAAGTGCTAATGTTTCTGAACATTATTCAGACTTATTAAACCAAGAGAAAGTAAGTAATAAAAATATAGTAGATGTTCCAAAAAATGAAACAGAAAAAGAAGTTGTTAATGAAAAAATTAGTGAAAAGGCTAGTGATAATCATCGTAAGCTTGAAAATAAGCTTAGTGCCTTAGTAGTAAAATCATTTCATAAAGGAATCGCTACAGAAGATTTTATAACTTTACGTGATAGAGTTGAACTTCATTCTTATTTATGGCGTGAAATATTTGGAGAAGGCCCATACAGTGCTGAAACCTTCAAAGATGCTTCATTCCTTATCAGTGATCCAAAAAAATTAACAGGAAATCGCAGAATTTTAGCATCTTTACATCAATCTTTATATCCATGGCTTTATAAACGTCGTTTTTATTCAGCCAAAAATTTATTCAAATCTTTTGATGGACGTGGTATTGTTATTTGTGCTGGTGATGGTCATTTTGGATTTGCTATTAGTACTGTTGATGCTTTACGTAATATTATTGAAAGTGATCTTCCAATTGAAATTTTCTATAATGGAGAAGAAGACCTCTCAGTCCAAAATAGAAAGAAATTCCAAGAATATAAAAATGTTTATGTTTCAGATATTAGAAAATATTTTGATGACGAACCATTACAAATTGGTGGATGGGCTATCAAACCTTTCTCTGTTTTAGCTTCTCGTTTTAAAGAAGTCATTCTTATGGATGCTGACGCAATGTATATTAAAGATCCAGCTATTCTTTTTGAGGATGAAGGTTATAAAGAAACTGGAACTCTCTTCTTCCGTGATCGTACTTTATACCCAGGACCACATTCTGGTTCTCAATGGCTTAAAAATTGGATGGTAGATCCATTACCAGAAACAAAAGGACTTCGTTTTTGGAATGAAGAATCAGCTCACGAAATGGAATCTAGTACAGTTGTTATTGATAAGAGTAGAACTATATTAGGTGTCTTAGCAGTTTGTAAATTTAATGAACAAAAAATTCGTGATGATGTTGTTTACAAGCATGTTCACGGTGATAAGGAAACATTCTGGATGGGATTCGATATGGCTCGTCAACATTATAATGAAATTCCATTACCAATTGTTTTTGTTGGTGAATTAGCTGTTGGTGCTGAAGGTGACGATCCAAATGCTGAACAACTCTGTGGACATGTTGGACATTTATCAAGGGATGGTCATGTACTTTTCTGGAATGATCATATTGTAAAGGATAAAAATGATGAGAGATACAATGATCGTTTATTAAAATTCGAAGTATATCTTATTGAAGATACTGAAGCTGAATGGCCAACCTTTCATTGTATGAATTTAGATGGTCGTAAAACAACTCCATTTGATGATGAAGAAAATGATATTATTAATCAAATTATTCAAAGAGAACGTAAAATGCACTTTGTTGTATCAGGAACATATGAGGATGAATTAGAAAAAAATCAAAAAAATTATTAAATTATATATTTAAAAGAATTAAATAATTAAATAAATAAATATATAGAATATGCTTATTTTTTTTAAAAAAAAATATATATATATAATATATAATTAAAAAATATAGTAATAAATTAATAATATAGTTTTATTATTTTTTTTTTATTATTATATTGTTCATTTTTTGTTTTTAATTTTTTTTTTTTTTTTTAATAATTAAAGAGTAAAAAAAAAAAAAAATTATCAAAATAAAAATAAAATATATAATTATTAATGCTTTATATTTAAAATAATAAAAAAATTTGAAATAAAATATAGAAATAATATATAAATATTATTAAATTAAAAAATATATATTATATTTATAAATCATTTTTAATATTATATTGTCATATATATATTTTTTATTTTTTATATATAATTATTTCTATTATTTTTTTTTTTATTTTACATACTAAATTTATTATATAAAAAATTAATAAAATTAATATAAATATTTATTTTATAATGTTTTACATTTTATATATAAAATAAATACAATTAATACATTAATAAATAAATAAATAATAAATAAATAATAAATAAATAATAAATAATAAATAAGTAATAAATAATAAATAAATAAATAATAATTGATACATTAAAACTACAAAATTATTTTTTTTTTTAATTATTAAATTATTTTAGATTTAATTTTTAATAAAACTGGAGTTACTTTTTTTATTAAAAATTAATTTTTAGTACAATATCTTTTTTTTATTTTAGTTTTGGTTTTACTTTTTTTTTTTTTTTTTTTTTTTTTAAAAAAGCAATGAAATAAAATTTTAAGTTTTGAAATAAAAATCCTAATTTATAATTTTTATTGGTATATTGCTTTTAAAATTTGAGTTTTTTTTTTAAATATAAATATTAATTAAAATAAAAGGAAAAGAAAAATTTTTTATAAAAACTTTCAAAAAAAAAAAAAAAAATAAAAAAATTGAAATACCAAATCTACTTGAAAAAAAAAAATATTTATAAATATTTATATATTTAAAATATTTCAATTAAGAATCAACTATAATATAAATATATATGTAATTTATTTATATATTTATACTATATTATTTTATTATATCTTTATTTTTAATAGCAACAATAAATAATAGTAAAATAAATTATTAAATCACAAGAAAAAGAATATAATATTATAAAAATATAATTAATAAATAAATAATAATTTATAATTATTAAAAAAATATTTAATAAAAGATATAATTGTAAAAATGTTCTGGAGAAAGGTATTTTATTTTTTTATTTATTATTATATATAAATATTACTATATTATTAATTTATTTTTTATTGTTTTATTTTTATTTTTATATTAATATATGTATAATAAATTTCAATAAATAAAATTATATTTTTTGTATTACCTTATTATAAATTGAATTTAATATATGTATAATTCAAAATATTGCTTAATAGAGAAGTACGTCAAAGGAAAAAGATTATGAAAAAATATTAGCAGATATTGATTTTGAAATCAAACAGATTGAAGATAAATTAAGACAAATAAAACTTAGAGAAGATAGAAGCATTGTGACAT
>JACVTC010000154.1:352500-375000 GCA_016946835.1 Neocallimastix lanati (nom. inval.) | reverse complement strand
ATTTTTAATTAACGTATTTTATAATATATTAAATATTTAATAAAATTATATAAAAAAATTTATTGATATTTAAAAAAATTACTTATTTAAAATAAATTAAAATTTTTATTTAAAATAAATTAAATTTTAAATTTTTTATACAATTGCTTTTTTTTTTTTTTTTTTTTTTTTTAATTAAACTATCTGAGTTTTTTTTTTTTTTTTATTTATTTGGTATTAATAAACATTTAAAAATAGAGTTTACTTAAATTAATTATAATCATTTAATAGTTATTTATTTAAATAACCTTTATTACATCATTAAATATTAATTTTTTTTAAATATTTAGATATTAAAAAAATTTTATATTTCTTTATTTTTAATTAATAATTATATTATTAAAAGTTTATATATATATATATACCATAATTCATAAATTTAAAAGTATTAAAATTTATTTTAATTATTCAATTAATTTTTTTTTTTCTTTATTTTTTTTAATTTTATAATCCTCTCAATAATTTTTTTTTGTATATATTTTAATATCGTTTAAAAATAGAGTATATTTATATAAAAAAAAAGAAATTTATAATATTATAGCATTAGAATATTTTATATTATGAATACTTAAATCGTAATTCATATATAATAAATTATATCTTGATATTTATAAATATAATATATACTAAATATATATTAAAAATAAAAAAAAGTATAGAAAAAAGTAAATATAACTTGTGAATTTAAAAGAAAATGACAATATTAAAAAATTATTTTATTATAGTTATTCTACTCCTTCGTAAGTTTTAAAATTTGATAGATTAATATTTAATTTAATTTTACATTTTATAAAATAAATTCAATAATATATTAATTTGTTAATATATTATTCTAAGTTTGATAAGTTTTTGAAATAAATTTGAAAATTAATAAAAACAATATTAAAATTTTAATATATATTTAATTCTTATTTAAATATATTTTTTATATCAATTCTTTGATAATAATAGTTAATGTTTTATGCATTAAAGGAAATGAAATAGAGGAAGATGATTTTCCAAAACCTCAAAAGTTAAAAGAAAGCATAGATGTTGATAGATATTTAAAATTGTTAGGTCCTGAAGAATTTAATCAACACGGTCAAGAAGGTCTTTGGTTTATATTTTATGGATCAAAAACAAGTATAAAGTCAGAAACTTTTACTTATATGTGGTTTGAAATTCAAAATCAAGCAGATATAGAAAATATAACAAGTATTATTAATCTTGCAAAGGTTGAATGCTCTAAACATGCTGTATTTTGTAAAGAACAAAACATTAAACATTTTCCTACCCTTCTTTTGTATGATATTTAAAATATTTATATTACAAAAAAAATTATTATTATTATTATTATTATTATTATTTTATCTATTATTTTTCATAACAGCAACAACAATATTAATAATATCTAAAAAAATTAAACAATTAATTTGATATTAGCATATCTAATTTTATTTTTTTATTTATATATTTATTATTATATTATAAAGATATAATGAAGGCAAAAAAGAAAATGAATTTAAGGATTATATGAATAGTGATGATGTCCTTAATTATATAAGAAAGATAGCAGGAAAATATAATGAAACAATAATTGATGAAGATGAAGATGAAGATAATGATAAAAAACAAAAAAATAAAAAATCAAAAGGAAAAAAATCAAAGATTAATGATTGTTAGTATTATATAAATAAATATTTATGAATTTTTTTTTTAAAAAAAATCTGTTATAATACTATATATATATATATATATATATATTTTCTTTTATTTTTAATAAAAATATTATATAAAATAAATATTAAAAAAAAAAAAATTAGTAAAAATGAAAAATGAAAATGAAATAATTTATATATTTAATTTATTAATTATATTATATTAATTATCAATAATAAAATTTCATAAAAATAATTTAAAGCAATTAAGGTGGATTTAAAAGAAATGAAGGATAAAAGAGATAAAAAAATGAAAGACATTAAAAAAATATTTTATCAAAGAAAGATAAAGCTCTTAAAAAATGAAAATTCCAGAAATTTTATTAAAGATTTATTCCGTATTGATAATAAAGCGGCACAACCATCATTATTTGATAAATTATTTAAAAAGAATGCAAAACCAAAAGTTTTAAAGGAAAATGTTAAAAATGAAGAACATAATATTTATGATGTAAATGAAAAATTTAAAGAGGTTCAGAAAGAAATGTTAGAAAATTTAAATAATATTGATAATACGTTAGATTATGAAATTAATGATATTGTAAATATAATAGAAAACCAATCCAATAAAAATAGTGATACTAAACAAATTATAAATGAACATCCCAAAGATAGTACTAAGCCATTAGCTGATAATAAAAATAATAAAGTTGAGAAAAAGAACCCATCTGTTCAAAATACTGAGGAACCAAATAACAATAAAAAGGATTCAAATAAAAACGAGAAAAAGACACTATTAGTAGGAAATAACAAACAACAAGATAATAGTCAGAATGCAAAAGATAAAGCTATTCCCAATAATAAAAAAAATAAAAGTAGTAATCTAGATAAACCCAAAGATATTGAAAATAATAGCAAACAACAAGATACTAATCAAAATGTAAAAAATAAAAATATTCCTAATAATAAGCAAAACAAGAGTACTAATTCAGATAAACCAGTAGATATTAAAAATAATAACGAACAACAAGATAATAATAAAAATGTAAAAAATAAAAATATTCCTAATAATAAGCAAAACAAGAGTAATAATCCAGATAAACCCGAAGATATTGAAAATAATGATAATACGTTAAATAATGATAATAAAAGTAAAATCAATAGTAATGAAAATAAAAGATCATTTGAAAATGCTGTCAATGCACCTACTAATAATACAGCTACAAATGAAAATGACGAAACTACAAAGGAAGATTCATCAAATCAAAAACAATATGATTATATCTCTGAAGATGAATCCAATAATTCCACAGTTGATGAACAAGATGAAAGTGATTATGAGTTAAAAAATAATACAGTAAATGAGCAAAATGAAAGTAACGATGAATTCCAAAATAATATAAAAGAGGATCTAAGTGAAACTGAAGATGAATCTAAAGATGACACATTGGAGAAAGATGATCAATATGATAATATAATAAATGATGAAAAAGAGAATGCAACTAATTCAACCAATTATCAAAATGAAAATGATCAAGAATATGATAATATGATGAATAATGAAAAAGAAAATGTAACTAATTCATCTAATTATCAAAATACAAATGATCAAGAATATGATACGGAAGTTGAATATGATGAAGATAATAATAATGAAAATTCTAAGGAAAATGTAATTCAAAATGAATTAAATGATGATAATGAAAATAAAAGACAAAATCATCTTCATTCCAATCAAAATAATAAAAAAAGTAAAAGTTTGACAAGAGTAAGTTATTAATTTTTTAAATTCAATATTAGTTAATAATTAATATAATAAATAAATTTTGCATTTTATGATTAATTATAAAATATTAAAGATAAAAAAAAAATAAAAAAAAATAAAATAAAATAAAAAATCAACTAATAATAAAATATATATATATATTATTTTTTATATATATAAAATTATGATATATTTTTTAATTTTTATAGATAATTTTTTCTTTACTCGCTTTTCCATTTAAGTCATTGAAAAACTTATTTGTATTATTTATAATTCTTACTTGTTTATATGTTCTCATTTATAATAAATCATTTTTAAGTTCTAGTATTTTCAAATTTAAAAATAGAAAAACATATGAAAGTTATTATGATTATAATAGTTTTGGAGGAGGTGTAACAAAGAGCAATGATCTTTATAATGGCCCAAGCTATGCGATGAATAGTAACAATAATCAATCTAACAATGCTAATGGATATTATTCAAATGGAATTATCAATCGTAAATATACTAACTATAATCATATTCCTGTCAGTAATTCCACTTCATTTGCTAATGCAAGTAATTCAAATCCTAATATGCAACAATCAAATAAACCACAAACTCAAATGTCTTATACTATTTCAACTGTTCAACCATTAAATAATTCTAATTATAATTCTAGAATGAATAATACTAATACTAATACTAATACTAATACTAATACTAATAATAATAGTAATGATAATAATAATAATATGAAAACTAATTATTATCAATCTCAAGCATACACTGTACCTCAAAGAAACTATTATAATGGTAATGGTAATAAAAATCAACCAAGTTTTAATCAACCTCCAGGATCCTCAAATCAATCTAATTTTTCATTACCAACAACAAATCCTGTAAATTATAATAGAAATGCCAATCAAAATTTTAATCAACAACCTTCTTATTCCATGAATTATTCCATGTCTACTGTTTATGACAATAATGACAAAAATCAAAATATGAATTCTAATGATGCAAAAAATCAAAACCAAGGTTTTAGAAAGAGTGATTCCAATTTATATATTAATAACAGTATTAATATCAATAGTGCTTTCTTTCCAAATGTAAATCAACCACCACAACAACCAATTTTTAATAAAAATAAAAATTGTTAAGAGAAAGAATAAATATATATATATATTATTATGTTTTATTTAATTCTCTCTCTTTTTTTCTTTTTCTTTTTTTTTTTTTTAATTTTAAAAAAAAAAATTAATCTATTAAGATCATTTTATTTATATTTAATCTATTAATAAAAGAAATAATATTATTATTTTTAAAAAAAAATTTTTTTTTTTTTTTTTGTATATTTATATATATTATTTCTTCTTTTTTTTTTTTTTCTTTTATTCTTTTTTTTTTATTGTTGTTTTTGTTTTATTAATATTATTATATTATTATTTTTTTTTGTTTTATTTCTTACCTTAGTTAATCTTTGAAAATATTTAATTATACATTTTATACATAAACAATTAATAATAATAATAATAATAATAAAAATGAAATATATGATATATATGATATTAATATTAATAAAATTTTTATAATAATTTTATTTTTATTTATTTATTTATTTTATTTATTTTTTATTGATTCATTTATTTATTCAATTTGTTCAAAATAATTTATGTAGAGATTTTATTTTTATTCTTATAATAATATATAAAAATATAAATATAAATAAAAATAAAAATAAAAATAAAAACAGTAATATGAATTATTTAAAAATAAATAAATAAATTCTTTTAAAAAACTAAACTTAAAACTAAAACTAAAACTAAAAAAAAAAAAAGAATATACGGAAATTGAAACTCTTGATAACTATTTTTGTTGTCATGGTAGGAGAGTTTAGTTGTATTCACACTAACTTCTTTTTCTTTCTTGTCTAAAAAAAAAAAAAAAAAAAAAAAGTACTAACGTCATTAAAGATGTAACTTCTTTATTCTATTTTATTATATAAATTTTTTTTCTTTTTTTGTTAGAAATGATCTCTATTCTTATCATCATACCATAATAAATAAAATTTCTCTTTATTTTTCATTGTAATTACGTGACATATCGACTACGCTAACTCATTCCTCATAATACAAATTCAAGCTACATAGATTTATTGAAGAATAAGTATATATAAGGGTTTTATATATTAATATTAACATAATGAAGTATAACAATAGAAAACAAAATAGTACAAATAGGCATATTTATTATGGTATAAATATCATAATATATCAAAAAAAAAAAAAAAAAAAAAAAAAAAAAAAAAAAAAAAAATTAAAAAAAAAATAAACATAAAAAAAAAAAAAAAAAAAAAGTAGTGATCACTAATTTTAAACCGAAAAAAAAATATTAACAAAAGAGGTTAATTTCTATAGATTCATTATGTGAATAACGATTTATTACTATTTGGGTTAGATGAACTTGAAGAAACTAGTATTATGAGAAAGAACAAAATATATATATATATGAATATATTCATTAATTTTTTTTTTTTTTTTTTTTTTTTTTTTTTTGCAATCTAATAAGGGTGAATAAGAAAGAAAATAATGAGAAATTTCCTTCTTTTTTTTTTTTTTTTTTTTTTTTTTTTTTACATCCAAATGAAATAAAAAGGTCATTGATGAAATATAATGAATTCGTATTATTAGAAAAAAGTGGAACATACAAATATTAAGTTGATAAATGACTAATCACTTTACAGTAATAATAATAACTTTCTAATTAGCAATAGTGATATTTTAGTTAGTTTTATTCATACCTTAAACATATAAATCTAATTAAATCCATAAACTAAGATTAGTGTATTTACAAATAAGATTGAACATATATATATATTTGGAAAACTTTAAAATATTTATTATAATTATTTCATCTAATTTCTCATTTCTTTTGTTGTAATATTACGATCAATTAA
This sequence comes from Neocallimastix lanati (nom. inval.), assembly GCA_016946835.1. Lineage (NCBI taxonomy): Eukaryota > Fungi > Neocallimastigomycota > Neocallimastigomycetes > Neocallimastigales > Neocallimastigaceae > Neocallimastix > Neocallimastix lanati (nom. inval.). The sequence continues at coordinate 368,621 of JACVTC010000154.1, read as the reverse complement.
AAAAAAAAAAAAAATTTAAATTATACTCTTATTTTTTTTTTTTTTTTTTTTTTTAGACATAGAGAATAGCTTTATTTAATTTATAATAATAATAATAATAATAATAATAATAATAATAATAATAATAATAATAATAATAATAATAATAAAATTACATGATTTAAATGAAAAAATAAAAAAAAAAATAAAATATATGAAAAGAAATATTATATATTATATAATTATAAAAGCACATTAGAAGCAATAGTTTCTAACTTTTCCCATTCATCGATGATAAACACCACGTCCATTATTGCGAGTAATAATTTCATTATAAGGGTTATCAACTGAGTCTGTATCAGATCTTTCGCCGGGAGGTGAAAATCCATACCTTATCATTTCAACCGTAGATTCAATAGATTCAACGGAATAATGATTTCATTATCAATCTAAAAAAATGACAAATTAATGGTATTACGTATGTTAGAAACTCCGCAATCCCCACAAAATTCGGAACAGTTGACGAAGTTGAACTTTGTTTAAAAATATTGTCAACTAATTGTTTTTGTTCTCTATTATTAAGTTTAATTTTTTCATATATTGAACGCCCGCCAAGAAGAGCACTCAATATAAAATAATAAATATTATTATCATAATCATTTTCTGAATCTGCATGGGCAATATTTAGGGCAATCTTCTAGGGACTATTTTTCTTTTAATGGAAATACTAATGTTAAATTTAAAACCGCACCTAATTCGAGCAATTCAAAAGAATTCTAATTGATACTTAGGATATTGAAATGTGAAGTCTATGATTTCTGAGATAAATCCAAAATCATTCTCCTTATAAATAATTGCTTTTTTTTTTTTTTTTTTTTTTTTTAAGCTTTTGAGGGTTTGAAGACATCTCTTTTCCAATAAAACTTTTTTATTTCGTTTGATTTTTTATCATTTAATTTCTTATCTAAAGTCCTTAATTCTTTTAGTCTATGAGTAATGTAATATAGTAGGAATATTATTAGTGAGATGATTAATAATACATGATGAGTTTTTCCGTTTTCTAAAGCAGCGTAATTGAGATATAGCACAGAAAGCTGAAAGAGGAGGTATTCTCAATTTACGAGTTTTTTTTTTTTTTTTTTTTTTTTTTTTTTTTTTTTTTTTTTAAAGACTGGGAAGAGAATACACTTCCAAAACTTTATTAAATTTTATTTTAAAAAATACATGTAGGTGAAAAGTACATTTGAAATTAAAAATAAAAAATTAAAAAATAAAAAAAATAAAAAAAGCTCGAAAATACTATGTATTTCGGCAAGTTGTACTATGCGGGAATTTTTTTCTTCCTAACAAATAAAAAAGAAATAAAACCTAGAAGTAACATCTTTGAAATAGATAGTGTGGTGTCCACTAAACTCTCCCCGGATTCATCATCTATTGAACTACTAGGCAAGATTCATCCTTCGTAGAAATAGATGCTGATCCTGTATTATCATTATGCCTTATCAGTACGACGTCGACGCTCTTGGATAAGTTTGGTATTTTGCAATACCTATCAAATAATAGCTCAAACGAACTACTTATGATAGGTATTGCACTTGTTAAGAATTCCGCCAAACCCACAATTTTTGGAACAGGTGACTAAGATGAACCTTTGAAAAGTAGTTCATTTAATTGTCTCTGTTCCCCACTATCGAAATGTAGCTCATTTAAAACTAAAGTCCCACCAAGAAGGAACAAGTATATATAATGATTGATATAATCTTCAAAAATTAGAAATAGAGTCATAGGAAGAAAGAGGATTAAACGCTCTAATCTTCCTAAGGAATAAAACATAGAGATCATCGATGAAATTTAAAGAATTCCAACTAAAAGATGCAAGAGCATCGCATTTAAAAATCCAATGTTCAAAAGATTGTTTATCTTCGCCACAACAGGGGCAAGACTTGGGACAATCTTCTGAAACTCTACCCATTCTAATAGCAATAGTAATATTGTATTTATAACCACAGCGTAAACGTATAATCCACGAAAACCCTAAGTTGAATTGGGGATATTTCAAGCTAAGCATAATTATAGCTTTATTGTTTGAGAACTTATTACAATCGTAATTTTGACCTTTAATACCTTGAAATTTGGCAATTGATTTCCAGTAACGTTCTAAAATATCGTCATATTTTTCACATTTATATTTTTTGATTTTTTTATACAGTGTTCTAGATTCTTTAGTCCAGGAATAATAATGCATTTTGGGAATAGATTTAATAAGATCCTTTATAATACAGTTTGATTTACTCCATTTTGCAAATGATTTAATCTGTAAGGCTGCGCAGACACCAGCAATAGGAGGAATGCTTAGATCTCGAGATAAAGCATAAGTACTCATAGTAGAATTATGTCTAATATAGTCATTGTCTTCTGAACTTGTTTTACCATTTTTAGAGAAGGAGCCGATACACCAAAATAGACCAGTATTAATTAATGTTTGAATTCTGGCCGTTCTGGATTTGTTTGAACCAAGTAAAGGAGAATAATAAATTACTTTACTAATAACAAAGGATTGAAGAACTTTTTTCTTGTATGCAATAGGGATAAGTTTAATTGAGAAGAAATGTGTAAATGAAAGAAGGGATTTTCTAACTTTAAAATGCATGTGAGATATAATGTGTTCTAGTAAGAGATCATCAGAAAAAGGAATACCAAGATAAATATAACTAGACACTTTAGGAATAGCATTTATTCCTAAGTAGAAGGTTGGGTCACTATAGTTTGGAGGAGATTGGAAGTTCATTGGTTTTATAACCATAGTTGCACATTTTTCAATACCAAAAGTCATTTCATTTAAATTAGCCCATCTATGTACCTTTTTTAGTAATTTTTCTAAATTTTTTGCACTTGGAGCAATGAGAACAACATCATCAGCAAAGAGTCCACCACAACACTTTTTTCTTCCAATCTTAACACCATACTTTTCACAGTCATTTAATATATCATTGATGAATAAATTGAATAAGATCAGAGATAATGGACAACCTTGACGAACACCTCTTTTAATAGGAAATTCATTTGATAACATTGAAGCAAATCGAGCACGAGCTTTAGATGAAGTATATAAATTACATAGAAAATCAAAACATTTACCACGTACTCCATAACGATATAATTTAGTAAGAATGTTAAAAATAGGAACTGAATCATAAGCTTATTTAAGATCTAAAAAGGCTAAATATGTGAATTTTCCTTGAAATTTTCTTCTTTGGCATATTTCTCTAACGGAAATGAATAAACTAATGCATTCTTCACGGTTGCGAAAGCCAAATTGTTCAGGTCTAATGAAATTGTGTGAGAGTGCATAAGTAGATATTCTATCTGTTATAATTTTTGAAATGATTTTCAGTCCAACATTAATGAGAGAAATACCTCGATAAATACTACAATCTGATAGGTCACCTTTCTTAGGGATTGATACAATAGAAGCTGAGTTCCATTTTTTAGGAAAAGACCCATTCCATATTTTATTAAAAATCAATTTTTGGAACATAGATGAAATAGTTTTTTTTAATATCGTCAATCGTAATGGGATCGTTGATATTCCAGGTAGAGGATCTAAGACTAATATTCCTTAAAGCATGGATCCAGAAGTTACGATTAAGGCTGTGACCTGAGGGATCAGAAGCTAGATCTTTATAATATTCAGCCCATCTATCTAATTGTTTAGTAGGAGAGATAATATCTTGACCAAATTTAGATTTTATGCAAGTAGGGGAGGTAGATGAATACGATGGTTTAGCCATTTTTTTTTAAACATCTCCATCCATTTTTGAAATCTTTATTCAAAAAATAATTACCAATTTTTACTATATTAGCTTTAAATCTAGCAGAACGAAATTTGCTCTTTGTTTTCTTGATTAATTTGCAAAGTTTTTCATATTAATTAAATTGTTCAAGGTAATTATCAACATTTTCACAGTTAAAGTAAGGCTTAATAATTCGAAATGCAATATGTTTTTCATGAGACAGTTTTTTAATGTAATATGGGCAATGAAAAGCAGAGCCCTTTAAATCTGTTGGAATGAAAGCCTTAATATCCTTCCCGATATTATCTGCTGTATTGATAAATTTTTCTACCATTTCATCAGCCGTGAGCGAATTGAAATGAGAATCGAGGTCATTTGCTAAGATTGAAAAATAATTATGTGATAAAATATCTGAATTTTTTGTTTTACAAATATGTGTAGACCATTTAGAAACTTTAGCAGGCCTTATAAAGCCATCGGAGAGAACTTTGTTGCAAGAAAGTATAATAGGTTTATGATCAGAAATACCATAAAATGAAGTGCAAACCGAGGTTTTATTAAAATGAGCTGCCAAAGCCTCATTATAGATGACATGGTCAATGCAAGATGATCTAGTACCTTTGGCATTAGTAAATTTATTACCATATAAGGGAGCAATATACCAATTAGGAAAATTATTTGAAATGTATGTTTTGATCTTCTTTAATGACATGTTAAAATCACCAACTAGGACAGCAGGAACGTTTTTTCTATTGTGAAAACGTAACCATTGAGAAAGTTCATCAAAAGCAGCTAGTCTTTCTTCCTTCCATTTGCTTTGAGGAAAGTAGATATTACCAATAGTACATTTTTGATTCCAGAAAGAAGTAATATTTACTGAAATGATATATTTGTATAAAAATGGTTCTTGGAAGAAAGAGCACGAAGAATGAACACCAATAAAGAGTCCTCTCATACCAGGGATTTTAGGATTAGCTCTAAGGAAAACTGAGTTGTAATATGGAATTAATGGTGATGAAACATCTTTTGGAAGATATTTACTTTTTCCAGTTTCTTGTAAACAGATACATATACATATAGGTTTGAAAATAGAGTTGAGATATAAAATACTATCACGTTTTTCAGTATTCCAACCGTTAATATTCCAACTAACACAGAGATTAAAGAAAGAAGAATTTGAATTTAGATGGCTAGAGAAAAAATCTTTCGCCATAGGATTAAGTTCAACATCAATGTTATTAGATTTACTTGACTTGTTCATTTGTTTAAGTTTATTACACAAGGTCCAGGTAATTTTAGCTGTTTCAGGAATTTTATCACTTAAGAAATCTAAAACATCGAAAAATTTGAGATCATTTTTGTGTTTATTAACCCTAATAATGAAGTATGAGCCGTACCTTGGAGAAAAAAGTTTTTTAGCATATGGAATAATTTCATTGTAGTTAGGGATCTTACTAATAACTTGAGCCATTAGATTACTAGGGGACCAAGAATTAAGGTTATGGATAAAGATAAGGCTATAATTGTTCATATGATTACCGAAACAGTAGAAACCACGATGGAAGGGAGTAGTATTAATTGAGCTAGAAGCATCCATGTTTAGAGTTTGATGATAACAAAACTGACTTAATTTCTATTTATTGTGAATTGATTAAAAGGATTGTATTCCAAAGAATTATATATAAAATATTAACATTTAAGTTTACTGAATATTAAGTTAATTGTTTCACATGAATTGAATTTCCTAAGATATATTAAAAAAACAATGTTAGTGGAAAAATTATTTATTCAATAAAATATAATGTAAAATAATAAATTTATTTAAAGTGAAATTATTTTAAAAGGATATGAAAATTAAAAACCTAAAATAAAAATTTATATAGAGATATAAAGTAAAATATATAAAGATAAAATATATATATATAGAATAGAAAAATTTTAGAAATATAAGAGAAAAAACAAAAAAACAATATTGTTAGTAGTATAGTGTAAAAAATTCTTTTGATTGAAAAATTGATTTAAAAAACTACAGTTATGATTTATATATAAAAAATAAAGATTGCATTAAAAATTGAAAAGTAATTTAGATTTTATTATTATACTAATTGCTGATCCCCTCAGAAACCATACAGCTTCGGTTCCATATTTCTTCAATAGGAGAGGAGTAGATTTATTTATAAGAAATCGAAAGTACGAATTTAATTTTTTTTTTTTTTTTTTTTTTTTTTTTTTTTTTTTAACAGCAGCAAACTTGTTTCATCTTTATTAATTAAATATTTAATAAAATACATGTAATAAAAAGAAAAAAAAATTAAAAAAGTAAACAAAAAAAAAAAAAAAAAAAACACACAAAATAAAATAAAATGATAAAGAATATATAATTCGTACTAGATTACCTATATAATTTACCCACTCATTCAGAAAAAAAAAAAATACTAATATTTATACCATTTTTACCAATTAACCTATTCACTATATTATTAGTAATGATAAAAGTAAATGATTGATTATAATAGTAACTTTAAAAAAAAAAATAAAAATAAAAAGTTTTTTCTTTTAATATTAATTATTATCTACATAAAAATATTACACTAAAATTACACTATAGTAATATTTATATAAATACCAACAAAAATAACAAAAATTTGAATAGTTTTGTTATAAATTGAATAAATTTTTATCTTTTTTCTTTTCCTTTTTTTTTCTTCATTAAATTTTATTTTTAATAAAATATTATTTTCGCTTTTATTTATATAGTTATAATTTTATACTTTTTTATACTTCGTATTTTTTTATTGTTTTATTTGTTTTTATTTTATTTTATTTTATTTTATTTATTTCTTTAATTTTTTTTTTTTTTTTTAACTTTATTATTTATATTTTTAAATTTGATTTATTATTTGTTAACTTTTATGTGTACTTTATATAATTTAGTTTAAATTATTGTAATTATTAATATTTTTTCTATTGTCATTTTTTATTTAATTTTATACATTTAATTTTTTTTTTTTTTTTAATATTTTATGAATAATTTAATAAAATTTTAACTTTAATATTTTTTTTTTAATTATAATATTGTAAATTGTATTTTTATATATAAAATAGATATTCAAATTTATATCCTTTATTCGAAAATGTGAGGATATAAAATTTTTTTTTTTTTTCATTTATTTTTTTTCTTTAATAATAAAAAAATAATAAAAAATTTATACTATATTGAAATATATTAATATTATTAATAGAAATTAATTATATTATAACCTGAATTCATTTCATTTCTTTCCTTTTAAGATATAATATTCATACATCTTTTTTTTTTTTTTTTTTTTTTTTTTTTTTTTTCATTTCTAAAATAATGATTTTAATAATTTGAATTCATTATTAATGAATATATTTAATAACTATCTTAATTTTTTTTTAAGAATTTTTTAATTTTTATTTTTTAATTTTTTCTTTTTAAGAAAAAAAAAATATTTTCTAATAATCCTAAATTTATTGCTTAGTATGGTTGTTCCTCTCTCTTAAATGGTCTTGGTTTTCTGAGAAGTTCATAGATAGTTTCAACAGTGGTTTCAGTAATATTAGAATAGTTATTGTAACTACTTTCGTTATGACTTGATCCACTAGCATGTTCTTCATTAGCAGAGGTTTCTAAAATTTGCATAGCTTGTTGTTGAAGTTTCTTCTTCTCTTCTTCTTCCTTCTTCTTTTTCTTCTCTTCTTCTTCCTTCTTCTTCTTCTTTTCTTCTTCTTCCTTCTTCTTTTTCTTTTCTTCTTCTTCCTTCTTCTTCTTCTTTTCTTCTTCTTCCTTCTTCTTTTTTTCTTCTTCCTTTTCCTTCTTCTTCTTTTCTTCTTCCTTTTCCTTCTTCTTCTTTTCTTCTTCCTTTTCCTTCTTCTTCTTTTCTTCTTCCTTTTCCTTCTTCTTCTTTTCTTCTTCCTTCTCCTTCTTCTTCTTTTCTTCTTCCTTCTCTTTCTTCTTCTTTTCTTCTTCCTTCTTTTTCTTTTCTTCTTCTTCCTTCTTCTTTTTCTTTTCTTCCTCTTCCTTCTTCTTTTTCTTTTCTTCTTCTTCCTTCTTCTTCTTCTTTTCTTCTTCTTCCTTCTTCTTCTTCTTTTCTTCTTCTTCCTTCTTCTTTCTTCTTTCTTCTTCTTCCTTCTTCTTCTTCTTTTCTTCTTCTTCCTTCTTCTTCTTTTCATCTTCTTCATTAGAGGTTATAGCTGAAGATGAAGAAGTTGTAATGACATGGTAGGTTTTACCAGTCTTTTCATCAGTGTAGTAGTAATCTTCAGTCTTATTACCAGAAGAAGTAGAAGTAGCGCTATGTTCAGTAGTTATAACAGTCTTAGATGGCTTAGCTAAGTTTTCTGAATTATTTGTACTAGAATTTGAATTGTTGTTACTTGAAGATTCATTCTTAGTAGTAGTAGTTTTAGTAATCTTCTTTATGATAGTTGGACCAATTGGACCTTTTGGAGGACGATTTTGACATTTTGATCCATCATCTTCGACCTTTTCAACGATAACTTGTGGTTGTTGTGGAACATATTCAACTTCTGATTCACTACTACTAGAACTACTAGAACTGCTAGAACTGCTACTTGAGCTGCTAGAACTACTGCTAGAGCTAGAGCTACTGCTAGAACTACTTTTATGGTGATGATGGTGATGGTGCTTCTTGGATGGTTTTACTTTAACAACTCTACGTTTTCTCTTATAATCATCGGAATCAGATGATGAAGATGAAGATGAAGAAGATGATGATGATGATGAAGATGATGAAGATGATGAAGATGATGAAGATGAGGATGAATCCTTTACAATCTTAATAATTGGTGTGTGCTTCTTTACATTCTTATGCCTCGGATAGAGGTGTGGAATATGTCTTGTGGAAATGTGGTATTCATCATCTGAGGAGGAAGATGAGGAAGAGGAGGAAGAGGAAGATGATGATGAGGAAGATGATGAGGAAGAAGTGTAAACTACTTTAACTGGTGGTGGTAAGGAACGATGATGGTGATGATGATGCTTTGGTGGTAAAATGACTGGGTGAGAAGTAGCGGCAATAGCATCTAACTTTCTACGTTGATCATGAAGTAAAATAGATTGACCTTCAATTTTCTTTTCTTGGTCAGAACAGATTTTATTCAAGTCAAGAATACGTCTTTCTTGTTTTTTAATGTAACCTTCCAATTCTTTAATGCGTTTGTCTTGACCATGAATCTTATGATGTAAACCATCAATAATACCATTTTGCTTACCAATAGTAACCTTTTGATCATGATTAATCTTATTAAGGTCCTTAATTTTGTCATTTAACTTCTTAATTTCTATCATTTGTAAACCATTAAGCTTAACTTGACCATGTAATTTATGACGAAGATCATCATAATCATCACGGAGCTTTCTAATAACGTCCTTAAGAACATGAATTTCATGTTCTTTTTTAGCAATATCTTCAGCTTGACGGTTTCTAATTTCCTTGGACTTAGCGTATTTAGTTCTAAGAATGTCAAGAGTCTTTTGAATATTGAAAAGGGCATCTTCTTGATCCTTAATAGTGTTTTCGTACCACTTCTTTAATTTATCGAATAATTCCTTTTCGATAATATTATCTCTTTGCTTTTCATCTTGCATTCTAGTTAAAGTTTCAATAGCATTCTTAATACTTTCTGGGTAAACAACATGCTTTGGTGGTTTAACATTAACATTGAATGAAGAAACGATTTCATCATCTTCTTCAAAGTCAACTAAACTGTTTCTTCTATGATGTGGACGTGGACTTGGATGACCAATTAAGGTTAAAGTAGCATTACTAATAGCAGGTTCCTTTTTATCATCAGTAATACTAACAATTGGAGTAGATTGAATTTCTGGTTTAAGAATTGGAGAAATAATCTTTTCGTTCTTCTTGCTAGCCTTCTTCTTCTTTTTATCGGCCTTCTTTTTATCGGCCTTCTTCTTCTTCTTATCAGCCTTTGCTTGAGCAATAATATACTTTTCTTCATCAGAGGAAGAGTAAGAGGAAGAAGATGAGGATGAGGATGAGGAAGAGGATGAAGAAGATGATTTGGAAGAGGAAGAGGAAGAAGATGAAGAAGAGGAAGATGATGAAGAAGATGAGGAAGATGAAGAGGAAGAAACTGAAGATGAATCATCTAATTTAATTGGTGGGACAAAAGGACCAGCAGCAGGAGCAACTTGACCATAATAATATGGTTGTGGATGAGAGTGATGATGTAAATGTGGTGGACGAACAAAACCTGGAAGAAGTGGTTCATCAACTGGTGGTGGTAATCCAAAACCTCTCTTTTCATCGGTGAAAATGATTTTAGAAGGTTTATTATTAATGGCTTCACTGTCACTGCTACTGGTACTGTCACTATCACTACTGCTACTATCAGCAGCATCATATTCTTCACGAGTTTGGTACTTAGCGTAGGATGGTTCCTTACCAGTACTGTAACGCTTAGTCTTTGGTGGAACAAATACAACTTCATCTTCATCATCACTTTCAATATCTCTTATACTCTTACCACCTTTAACATTGACTAATTTTGGTTCTAATTCATCATCACTTTCTTCATCACGGAAAGCAAATTTTGGCTTACCAGCGGCTTTTTTTGGTTCCTTAGAATCAGCTAAAACCTTATCTGAAGAAAAGTTAATCTTTCTTTTTCCACTCTTATTTTCATTATCTTTGCTGATAGGGTAAAGAAGTTCATCAAAGATACGAGTATCAGTATAGTAATCAGAATACTTGTCTGGTAACATTTTCTTTATAATTATATATTATAATAAAAGAAACAAATTAATACCTTCTAATTAAATTTTTAATTTTCAATCATTTAATTAAAACAAAAAAATTTTAATTAATTAAATTACTAACTATTCTTTTAATTTATATTTTATTTAAAAATATATTTAATTAATAGTTTTACAAAATTTTTATATATTATAATTTAAAAAAAAAAAAAAAACTGATTATTTATATTAAATTTAAAGTAAAAAGTCATCAATAATAAAAAAAAAAAAACTTCTTTGTCTATTTTGTCTCCTTTCGTTAATTTTCAATACTTTTTATTTTTATTATTATTTGTTTTTTGTTTTATTTATTCATAAATTTTAATTTTTGCATAACAAATAATTTTATATAAATAAATATTCAATGACATATTTCATTATCATTTTTTATAAGAATTTGTTTTAATTTTTATAAAATTTTTCATTTCTATTAAATTTATTTCTTTTTAAATATTTCTATTTATTTATTTATTCTTAAATTGTAATAAATCTTATATAATTTTTTTCATTATTTATATATTTTTAATTTATTATTACAACTTAAATATTTTACCTTTTTCTTTTAAATGAAACAAATTATAATATATTAATATTTTATTATACAATTTATATTAATGTTTAATAATGTATAAATTATTATAAAGTAATAAATTAATATTTTTCTTTTTTTTTTTAAATTTTATTATTCTTTTATTTCTTTTTACTATATACTAGTTTATTTATATATAAATAACAAGTATATATTAAATTGAAATTATATAAAAATAATAATTTTTATTTATATAAATCTATAAAAATAAATAATTATAATCCTTTTAATATAATAAATTTAATAAAAGGATATACACTATACAAAAATATAACTATTTCAAATTTAAAATAGTATTTTTATTATTTTATTTAAATTCCTTTAAAAAATATCTTTAAATTTAAATATCAAAAATAAAAAAAAAAAAAAAATTAAAAATAAAAGAAAATTGTTAATTTAAATATAAAAAAAAAAAAAACATAATATATATATATAATAATAAATATATATATTATGCACTATGCTCTGTATTTATATAATATTGTATTTAAATATTAAGTTATGTAAATATTAATAAATATTTATTTAAGTAATATCTATTTATTCAATTATTTATTATTTATTTATTTATTTTTTGATAATATATTAATTTATATTATTATTATTTAATCAATATTTATTTTACTCAAATTGGACTAAGCTTTAGCCATATTTTTTATCAATTTACAAAATGACAAAATAAATATAAAAATTATTCATTAAAGTAATAGTCGAAATAAATAAAATTTATTAATCAATAGAATATTCCTCATAAATATAATATATATAAATATATAATGTATGTATTGAATAATTTACATAATATAATTATAAATTATATATTATTATTTAATACAGTTAAAAAATAATACAGTATCAAATCAATAATTTTAAAGTAATTATATTATTATATATTATTGTGGTAATACGGTGACTCCAATTAAATATATTATATGCTATTATGGAATATACATTAATATATATGATATCGACATTTTCTATTAATTTATATAAATTTATTTAATAAATATGATAAAGAAAAATTATAGAAAAAAATTAAAACTTCAAAATTAAATAATAACTTAAAAAAGTTAAAATATTATAGTAATTTTTATTGGACCACATTCTATTAAAAACACATTTCAATAATATAGTTCACAACATTAATCTATTGTTTATATAATTCAAATATTACAAATGTAATGGAATGTATAATAATATATTTATTTATTAATGACAACTCTTTATTCTTTTTTTTTTTTTTTTATTTTTATTTTTCTTTCATAAATATATAAATAAGTGAATAAATTAATAGTTAATAAATAATTAATTAATAAATAATTATAAATCAATCCATCTATTAACAAATAAATATAAATTATTAATAATATATATTTTTATATATCAATTATCGACAAATTTAAATATTATTAATAATTTATTTATAATATTTATGGTTATTTACTGATTATTTGATTTTATAAAAATATCCAATACATTTATTTTATGATTTAAATTTATATAAAGGATAACTAAAAAAAGAAGAAAAAAAATTATTTTTTTAAAGTAGAATTAAATAAAGAGAAATATTTCACTATATTATAAATAAAAAAAAAATTGAAAGTAGTTTTATATAAAATATTCCACGTCATTCAAATGAAAAAAAGGAAATGTCACCTTTTTACTGAAAATTATAATAAAATTTAAAAAAAAAAAAAAAATTGACATAATTAACAGGCAGAAATAATTTGCTACATGTAACCTAATATATTGCAATTTATTTACTTGTATATTTACTTATATTTATATTTAATTGATTATGTTTATTTATTTAATTTTCATAAGCTATAAATATCAACTTTTTAATTTTTTTGCCAAAAATTTTATTATAACTAAACATCTTAATACTTATTATATAATATTTAACAGATTATTGTTTTATCTATTATTATAATATTTATATATTTTATATTGCTTACATTCAATAAATAACAAATTATTAATATAAAAATTATTTAAATTATTTCTATTTAAAATTTATTTTATTATACTTTCAAAGAAAAAAAAAATTTATTTTAAAAGTTTTTGCTATTATAAAATTTTAACAATTATACAATTAATGCTCTATAATATATTTCAATATAATTACAATATATTTAAATAATTAAAACAATAGTATATTCAATAGGTTAAATAGGTTTTACAAATTATATTTTTTCAATTCTTAAATATGATAGGTTTAACTGTAAATGATAAAAAAAATAAATAGATATATATATTCTATAACGATATTATTGGTAGAGCGTCAATTTCATAAATTAATGGATCATCCATATTTAGTAATAACATTTTATTTATTTATTTATTTATTTATTTATTTATTTATTTATTTATTTGAATTTTTTTTTAAAAAAAAAAGTTTAGAAATAATTAATATGACATAATAATAATTATTAATAATCTAATAAAATAATAATAATCTAATAATATAATGATAATTTTAATTATAATAATTATAACAATTGATATTCAATTTATTAAATAATTAATATTATTATTTAAAATAATGTATGAGTTGCCTTTTACTTTAATATGTAAAATATTTTTTATTATTATTTATTTTATATAAATAATTTATACTAATAAAATATTTAGCATAATATATAAATATTTTCCAAAAAATATCTAATTTATCCTATTTTATTCATAAGCACTCATTTTACAAAAATATATATAATTTTATTATTTATATATTAAATTTCTTTTAAAACATTTCGATTCACATAAAGTTCACACTTCTATTATTATTTATAATTCATTTATTTTAAATATTTTTTTAAATATTTTCTTATAAAATAAGATTACTATAGTTTTAATATAATATATTTATAATTTTTTTAATTAAAAACATATAATATTATGATTTAAATAACTAATATAGTTTGTATTAATTTATAATTATACAATTTGATGTTAATAATATTAATGTATACATATAAAAAAATTGTATCAAATTATATTTGTTTAGTTTTACTAAAAATTTATATAAAGTTTTCAATAATAGTAATAATAATTTAAAAAAAATTTTTTTCTTTTTATTTTTTTCTTCTTAATTTAATAATTATTTCTTATTTATTTTGTTTAAAAATATTTTTTTTGTATTTATATTCTTTAAGCTTAAATAAAATTCATATAGCGAAATATTTTTATTGATTATCTATAAAGTAATCTCTTAGTAATTTTTAATAGTATATCAAAAATAATAAAATTTATTAATAATTAAAGAATTTATTTATTACGTACATAAATTTAAATAGAGAAAAGATTTATCTATTGATATTATTGAAATAAAAAATATTTATATAAAAAATATATTTTAATAAAAGATAAATCTAATAATAAACAAAATTTATATTTTTTTATTAAATTAATTCAATATTAATTTATTTTTATTAAAAAAATACGATTATGGATTATTATCTTTTATTAATTATTATTATTTTTTATTATTATATTTAATATTATTATTTAATATTTTTTTTTTTAATATTATCAATTATATTTATTATTTATTATTCAATTTATTAATAATTAATTATTTAGTATTCGATTATTTATTATTTATTATTCATTTATTTTTTTATCTATTATTTATTATTATTCAATATTATTTGTTTTCTAATTGTTATTATTGATAATTATGATTTATTGTCAAATTAAAATACTAAAAAAAATTTTTTTTTTCTTATATAATATTATAATCTATATAAATAAATATAAATATAAAATATAAAATATAAATATAAATATATATATAAATATAAATATAAATATAAATATAAATATATATATAAATATAAATATATATTAAATATAAATATATATTAAATATAAATATAAATAAATATATTTTTTTTTTCCAGTTTATATCAAACGTTTATTAATTTCATGTTTTAATAAAAGTTTTAATATTATTTTATTTTAATTAATTATTTAACTATTTTATTTATTAACTTTTTCATATTTATTAATTAATTAATTATTTATTTATTTATTTTATCTTGTATCTATTTATTATGTTGACATTACCATATCTTATAGTGTATAAAATGTAACAAGTTAAAGAGGAAACTTTCTATTCTAAAAAAGATATAAAAGAATAATGTGTATATATTATATTCAAATATTTGTGTATTAAAATGTTTATATAAATCATTATATATATATAATTTTTTTTTTACTTGTCAAATAATAAAACAACTTGAATTAAGTACTTATGTTTATATCTTATATAATCAGTATATTTTAAAATATTAACTAGGTATTCTTTAACTATATTTAATATTATGATAATCATATTGTAGTTATCAATTTTTAGTATTATTAAGTATTAAAACAAATCTTAAAGTATATATTTACTAGAAGTTATTTAATAATATTTAATTATTATTTATTTTGATTATTTATTATTATTATTTATTTGTATTTTTTATTATTATTTATTATAAGTATATTATTATTATTATTATTATTATTATTGGGAATACACTTTTCATTACTTTATTTATTTATTATTAAAAAATATAAAAAATATTGTATATATTAAAATATAAAAAATATGTTATAAATACTTAAAAATATATCAAATAAAAAAAAATATTAAAAAATAAAATTTAATAAAAAATAAAGTTGAGAGTACAACACAATGAAAGTAAAGAGAAATTATTATAGTATTATGATTTGATGATGATAATTATTTAATACTTTTTTATTATTTATTATTTATTTTATTTCTTATTTTTTATATTAAATTTTGACTTTAATTATGAAATTCGCCACATTACATATCAATTTTAATTATATTAAATTATTTTTTCTATTTTAGATTTATTATTTATTTCTATAATGAAAGTTTTAAATAGTATTTAATATATAATATATTATAAATTTTATTGAAAAAACGAGAAAAAGAGGAAGAACA
>JACVTC010000154.1:257500-347500 GCA_016946835.1 Neocallimastix lanati (nom. inval.) | reverse complement strand
ATTATTATTTTCTTTGATTTCATTTTTTTCATGAATAATGCTGATATTTAGATTATAATCATTATTATTAATCCTTTTATTATTATTATTATTATTACTAATTTGCTGAGTATTGCTATTGGATAAATCTGTTACTTCTATCTCACTTAATGTTTTAAATGTTTCATGGGTATGATCAGGAGTGGCATCATTAGCACTAATAGAAGAAATAATTTTTGAATTAGAAGTTGAAGAATTTAATTTTGAATTTGAATTTGAATTTGAATTATCTTCTTTCAAAATAATATCTTTAGTTTCCTCCTTTTTCTCTTCAACGATATTTTTCTTGCTTTCATCAGAATCTAAATCTTTAAATTCTTTAAGTACTTCAAAATCCGTTTTCAAATCTCGAATATCTTTAATAGAATTGAAATCCGCAGGAATATGAATAATATCAAGACTTTTAGCTTTTCTTATAACATTGACACTATTGGCTCTTCTGAAGAAATAGGATTTTTCATCAATAAGATTACGATCATTAAAATCATAGAGTGTAATATCACCGGTATTGTCAACTTCATTATCGTGATAAGCTACATTTCTCATTAAATTAATATTTCCTTTATGAAGAATAGGTGACATCAAAGAAGAAGAAGGTAAGATATCATCTATATCAGGTGTTGGGGATCTTAAACCAAGTCGATTACCAATGGATTCATTGTATAGAGTTAAATTATCATCAATATCACTGTTATATCCTTTATCATAAGGGGAAAGTGGTCGTACAGTAGTATTATTTTTAAAATTTGAACTTGAAATGGAAAGTTTACTTTTTGTATAACCTTTATTTAAACCTGTTTTATAATTCTTAGTTGAAGTACCATTGGATACAGCTGATTCTATTTCTTGAGATAAACCAAGTTTATCGATAAGAATTCTCCTTTTAATACTTGTATTATTAATAGGAATAGAGAAACGAGTTTCTCTATGCATATTCCTAAGACCAATTCGGTAATTACTCATTGTTAATAGATACGAAATCCTTTTTTTTTTTTGTGATATTATATTAAATTAATTTATTTTTATTATTACTATTATTACTATTACTTCTATTTTTTTTTTTTTCCTTAAACTTTTTCTTTTCGAATTATGTTTTTTAATTAATTTATATATATTTGCTTGTTTATTTGTTTGTTTGTGAAATTTTTATGTTAGTTAACAGTAAACAATATTTAATTAAATTAATTAAAATAAAAAAATGTTTTTTTTTTTTTAAAGTATTACTATTATTATCCTTTTTAAATAGATATTTTCCTTTTTTTTTTTTTCAATAGCTTTACTTGTTTAATATTAAAATATTAATATTAATATTTCTTAAAGAAAATTCAAATTTTAAATTTGAAGTAAAGAAATTGTTTATATTAAATAAAAATAATTTGGTGTCATTTGAAATTTATCCACTTTTATTGACTATTTTTATTTATTTATTATTATCTTTTTAAACATAAATATTTTTTTCTTTGATATATGTTTTTTTTTAATTCTTTATTTATTTATTTTATACTACTTGTTTACAAAATTAGTAATAAGAAGTTTTGATAATATATACAATATATTATATAAATTAAATAAAAAAAAATAATAAATTATTATTATTATTATTATTATTATTACAAAATGGATTTATAGTTATTTTATTTTTTTTTTTTTTGGCTTTGTTTTTTTTTTGTTTTTTTCTTTCTTCAAATTACAAATAGGCTAAAGAATTCTCAATATAAAGCTTTGAATACATAAAACCTTAATATTACTTCTTTTATATAATATTAATATTATTTATTCATTCAAAAATTACAATTATAAAATTAAAACATTTTTTTTTTTTTCTTTTTTTTTTTTTTTTTTTTTTTTTTTTTAGCTTTTCTTATTAAGAAAATAATAAATAAATTAAATAATGATATACATAAATATATTTTAAATAATTAGATTAATAATAAAAATAAAAATAAAAAAAAAAAAAAAAAAAAAAAAAAGAATTATTGGTACTAGATTGATTATTAATATTATACAAATATTTTTTTTTTTTTTTTTGAAATTTTACATAAATAAAAAAAAATAAAAAAAAAAAACTTTATTTTCTATTTATATAACTATTATTAAACAAAAATATATGTTTAAAATTTACAAAAAAAAAAAATTTTATCTTTAATTTTTTATATTTTTACTTTAACAAAAAATTTTTCTTAAATATACATTTATATAATTTTTTTTTATTATATATATATTAAAATGTTTTTATTTTTTATTTATACTTTTTTTTTTTTATTCATGTAATGTTGATTTCTATTTTAAAGTTTTTTAGTTTTTGTTAAATTAAAAAAATATATTACCAATGTATTTTATCGTATATTAATTTTTAAATTATATATTAGGAAAATTAAAAGTTTATACAATCATAAATATTTGATGATCTTTCTCTTATCCAAAACTTTGTGATATATAAATATTATAATGTATGAAATACATTTATATTTATGAATTAATAAATTATTCTTTTTCTTGTTTCAATACATAATTATTTATTTATTATTTATTATGTATAATTATTATTTATTATTTATTCTTTATTAATAAATACTCTTTTTATTATTTATTACTTGTTTATTATTTATTATTTATTATTTATTATTTATTATTTATTATTTATTATTTATTCTTTATTATTTATTCTTTATTATTTATTATTTATTATTTATTATTATTTATTACTTATTATTTATTTTTTAATTATTTATTATTTAATTATTTATTATTTATTATTTATTATTTATTATTTATGTTTTTTTTTTCTATTTTTCTATTATATTAAATTTAACAAACCTTATTTTATGGCTTAAATATTTTTATTATTAATAAATATTAATAATAAATGTTTTTTTTTATTTTTATTTTTTTAATTTTAAATACGGCAAGTAACAATACTAAAAAAAAATTATAAGTTCTAAATTTACCAAATTTTCAATTTATCACTATTAATATCATTTATTTAAATAATAATAGTATATAGAAATTTATTAAATATTATATAAATCTATATAACTTTTATTTACAAAAAATAAAAAAAAAAAAAATAGAAAAAAAAGTTATGCTCTACTTTATGTTTGAACCACTCTTTACTAAAATAAACAATTTAAAGTTTAACTTGAAGAAGGAATATGCATTACTTTATAATAACAAAAATAAATTTTTTTTTAAATATTCCTCTCTCAATGATAATTCAAGCGATCACTAAAATGAAATCCGTCGTATAAAGCCGCGTGTAGAGAATATCAATTTACATTAGCCACTTAGAGAAAGGTCAATGTCGACACCGAAAAGATATAACCAAGAATCCAATGAAAGTCTTATACGCTTAAGGGAGAGACTGGAAGCCCTATTGTCCTCTCCTCTAGTTAAACCTAGTCCAAAAAAAAAAAAAAAAAAATAAAATAAAATAAAATTAAAAAAAAAAAATATATATATATATATATAATATTATATTTAAACTAATAATATCATTTTTAAAATAAAAATTTTATATACATTATTATCATTATTATTTATTTTTTTATTTTTATTTTTTTTTTTTTTTATTTATAGAATTATAATATACATTACTATTTATATTAATATACCTAAAAAAGAAGTTTTAAAAAAAGAAGGATGAGTATTTTTAAAATGTATTAATTTTTTTTAATTTTTATAGTAGAACCTAAATAAAATAAAATAAAATAAAATTAAAATAAAATAAAATAAAATAAAATAAAATAAAATAAAATAAAATAAAGTGAAGCAATAATTTATTAATTAAATATTAGTTATGAAACAATAATGAATGGTAAAAATGATTTTTTGGGAACAAATTAAACTTAAAATTTAATAATATTAATTAAAGTTAGAATATTTCACTTTTTTTCTATTTTATTTTTCTCTAATATTATTATAATATATAAAGAGGTTTTAAAGTTAAAATGTATTTAATAGTAAACAATTAATATATTATATATTAATATATTAAAAGTTTGTTAATTACTTTATAAATAATTAATAAATGAACATAATGAACATAATGAATAATTTGAGTTTTATTTAACATAAATAATTTAATGAAATACAAAAGATAATAAAAAATTTTCAATAAAGAAAAGAAGTTTTTTATTTTTTTTAAAAAAAAAAAAAAAAAAAAAAAAAAAAAAAAAGTTACACATTTTAATTAAAGTTATTTAAATCATTATGTATATTATCTCTTATTTTATTATTATTTATATAAAATTTTACTTTAAAAGATAAAATAATAATAAAGCATTCATTACATGATGAAGTATTATTTAACTTTAATATTATATTTATGTTGAACAATCATATTACCACATAAAAATATTAGTTAATAATTATACACCTTATTATTATTTTATTAAAATCAATAAAAAATACAATTTTTTTTCTATTATTGATAATGTGAATATTTTTTTTTTTTTTTAAAAAAAAAAAAAACACAGATTTACTAAAAAAAAATAAATATTATTTGTCCAATTAGAACTTAATAATATTTAAAATAGTATTGTAAAAAAAAAAAATATATATTTAAAATAAAGTGCATAAATAAATACAGAAAAAAGTTCTTAGGCTACGAACCTCATCCAAGATTATAAAATTTCTGTTTAAAAGGGAATTCTTATTCCACTATATCTGAAAGAAATTATGGTGTTCTCTTTCAGAGGCATTGGCCCTACTAGCCTGTCTTACAACATCAATCTTCTACATTTCCATTTTACAATAGTTACATGAGGGTTTAACTAATACTATAGAAAAATACATTTCCAAAATAATGCCAAAGTTAAAATATAAAATAGATTTATTAACAATGATAATATTAAGAAAACTATATGATATTATTTATTATAAAATACTAATGTTACTACAAAGCCAGTTTAAAAATTTTTTAAGTAAAAAAAAAAAAAAAAAAAAAAAAAAAAAAAAAAAAAAAAAAAAAAAAAAAAAAAAGCATTTAAAATAAAAAGTCAATATTAGAATAAACCAATGTATACACATATTCAAATATTCAAAAACATATATTATATTAACTTTTTTGTAATTTTATTTTATATTATTATTATTTTTTTTTTATTTTTTATAATTGATTTTTTTTAAAATGTACTAATATTTTATTTATTTACTTATTTTTTTTTTTACATATAAAAAAAACTTATACAAATTGTAACATATTTAATTTTTTTTTTTTTTTTTTTTTGTTGGTTGGTTTTGACATTTAAATTTATTTTTATTTTATTAGATTATTAAAAAAAAAATAATAAATGACCTTTATAAAAAAACTTTGAATTAACTTTATATTATTAATATTAATTCAAATGTATTTTTATTTATTTATTTACTTATTTATATAACAAGAACTGTATATTTTATATATATATATATATATATATATATATATATTTTTTTTTTGGTTGATTTGATTTATAGTTATATAATTAACATTATAATAAATACATTATATATTATATTAAAATTATATACATAATAAAACAATAATTATTATATATATTATTTATATTTACTTAATAATTATATCTTTTATTTTTTTTTTTTTTAAATATATATATATATTTTTGATATATTTTTTTTTTATTTATTAATTGATTGCTAATTTATATTACTGAATTTATCTATGTTTTTTTTTTTTTTTTTTATAATGTTAATATTAATGTTAATATTATTATTCTTTAAATAAGATAGTTTTATTTTATAAATTATGAATATGAATAAATAAATAAATTATTAATTAGTTTAAATGAATTACTAATATTAATATTAATAAAACAATAAGAAAAAAAAAAAAAAAAAAAAAAAAGGGAATATACTGAGTGATTATTACAATAGGATATAAAATATTAATTTTTTTTTTTTTTTTTTTTGGAACTATGTTTTTATTCAAACAATTTTTCTGTTTGCTTTTGTATTTTTGTTGATTTTTTTTTTTTTTTAAAAAAAATGATTGTGACTATGTATATATATTTATATATATTCTTTTAATTATTCTTTTAAATTTGATATTTTTTTTTCTTTTCTGTTTTTTTTTTTATTTAATTTGTATTAGTATTATTTATTATTATTATTATTATTATTTTATTATTTTTATTATTATTTTTATTATTATTTTTTTTATTATTTTGTATTGATTTCATTTTATTTATTCTTATTTTTATTTCTTTCTCTTTTTTTTTTTTAAACTTAATTGAAAATTTATTTATTTATTTATTTATTTATTCAATTACCTTTTATTTTATTTTATTTTTATTTTTATTATTTCTTTTTTTATTTTGATAAAAAAATAATAATAATAAAAATAAAAATAAAATAATAAAAAATAAAATAAAACTCATAAAACCATTATTATTATTATAATAATAATAATAATAAATAATATTTTATTTAATTTTTAATTATTTAGATAATTATATATGAAGATGAATTTTCTTCTTTGCTATTATTATTATTATTATTATTATATTTACCATGAAGTAATTTTCATATTAATGTATTGATAGAAGAAGTTGGAGAAAGAATAGGATTTTTTGGTGAGGAAGGAGCGGAGATAGATGGTGAAGTAGGAGGTGGTAATGCCAAGGAAGGTATAGAAAATGGTGATGCTCCTGGAGTAGATTTAGGATTAGTTAACTTTAGGAGTAAAGCTTGAAGTCTTTGATTTTCTTCTAGATACATATTATGAATTTCTTTATAGTAAGAAATTTCTTGTTCTTGCTTAGAATTTAATTCACATTGGGAATATAATTGTTGTTGTAAAGATAAAGCTTGTTTCTTTTCTTCTTCTAATTCTTCTTGAAGTAAATCATTGGCTTCTTTTTGTTCTAAAAGAATCTTTTTATGTTTCGAAACTTCATGTGATAAATGACGTACTTCCTTCATTTTATCATCTAATTCATCAGAAGTCTTTTGAATCATATTCTTTTGAACCTTATTCTTTTCTGTTTCTTCATCAATGACCTTTAAAAACTCATTTTCTTTAGCCTTTAAGTTTTCTTCTCTATTTTTAATGTTTGAAATAAATTTACTTATATCTATTTTTCTTTTACTTTTATCAATTTCTTGAATGAACGATTGACCTTCAAAACTATCTGGGAAAATATTAAATCTTGGAATTGGATTGTAATCAGTTTCATCTATGGGTGAAGATGATTTAGATAGTTTAAATGAAGGATGATCTTCATATAGAGGTTTTGGTTGAAGAATATTTGGTGATTGATAGGAAGATGATGCTGATGGAAGAAGAGTAGAATTATCTAATTCTTGGGTAGTTTTTTCCAATTTAATTTCTCTTGGAAGAATTTGTATATTATCATTTTTATTTGATGACGACGCTTTTTCTAATGATTCCTTTGAATTAGTACTTTCATTATTATATTCCCATTCACTATTATTTTCATTTTCACTTTCATTTTCGTTTTCATTTTCACTTTCATGTTCACTTCCATTTTTTCTTTCACGGTATTCAACATCACTCCTTTCATCTTCACTATTGTTAATATCTTGTTTTGTAAGAGGTAAAGTAGTGTGTATAGATTTTTCTGGCTCATCAACCTTTTCTGTTTGAATTTGATAATTTTCAATAATGATTTCAGCCAGATTTTCTATTGAATTTTCATCGATAGGTTTAATTTCGTTTAATAATTTATCATCATTGATATTAGAATTAACCTTTGTTGCTTCTGTACTTTCAGTAGCTAATTTTGGTTCTTCATTTGTGTAAGTACTTCTATGTTTGTTTAAAGATGGTATATATTCCTTACTAGTATTGTTGGATTCTTCATTTACAATAAAAATTTCCTTTGGTATTGTAGTTGTAGAAGAATAATCATATATTGTTGATTTACTCACATTGATACTGTCACTTTCAGTAATAATTTCTTCAGATAAGTAGTTATTATCTTCGTCAACAATAAAATCTGTTTTGGAAGGAACTGATGTCACATGACTCACATCAATATCTTTTAATGATGGAAGCGATGATGTACTATCTATTGAATCATTATTACTTTTATAAGAACATGTGACACTGGAGGTATTATTTTCAGAGTTTGTTGTATCTGATTCAGATAAGGATTCATTAAATTCCAAAACTAGATCTTCTAATTTTCTGAGAGTTTCATCATTCAAAGACGACAAAGAATTCTCTTGACTTTTGCTATTTAAATCTATACTAATATTACTATTAGTATTTTCATCACTTGGATGAGTTAATTCTATTAGTGGAATGACTTTTTCTTTATTTTCAATGGGTTTTTCATCTTTATTATTTACAATATTAGATTCCTTAATATCTTTAGATTTTATTTCAAGTGGATAAATCACTGAAGAAGTAGTACTTGTACCTAATAATTTAGGGGTTTTTTCTTCTGAAATGATAAAAGAAAATTTTTCAACTTCAGATGATGATTGAACAGAAATACTTTCATTATCTAAATTTTCTGTATCAACCACAGATCTTGGAATTTGTTCCATTGAAAGATTTGAAGTTTGTTCTGCTGAATCATTCTCTTCCTTTGGGGTATTTACAGTTTCAATTTCTGATTTTGAAACTTCTTCAATAATGACCGTTGGAATTTCATCAAAAATTGATTTTTGTTCAGGTTTAATACTTGAAGTAATATTCGAATTTATAAAGAAAGATGGTTTTGATTCATTTTCTTTTATATCCGTTTCTATATTACTTTGATTATAATCATTATTATTATGATGATGATTATAATTATAGACATTTTCTTTGATTTTATTAAACTTTTGATTGGAATGACCTTGAGATTTATCTTTTAATCTCTTTTTGCTTTCCTTTTTATTATTCTTTTTATTTGATTTTGATATATTATTATTTTTGTATTGTTTATCATCAATATTACTACCATCACTTGAATATTTCCTTTTTTTATGATGATGGTTTCTTCTTCTATGTTTCTTTTCACTATAGTTTCTAGAACTGGAAGTACTAGAGCTTCTAGAGCTACTACTACTACTACTTGAACTACTATTTGAACTAGAATCATTTCCTTCTAATAATTTATCATTTACAATAATCATAATAATATCTTTAGTATTCAAATGATTTTCATCCAAATATTTTTTAATGATTTTATATAATTTTTTATCAATATTATTTTTACGACCATTTTTAGAATGAATACAGAATTCATTATCACTGGAAATATAATAACCATTTTTAGAAATTCTATTATTTTTTGAATTTGATTTATGATTTGATTTTACATTGAGATTTTTAACTAATAAACGAGGAGAAGATTGTTTCTCTTTAACAACTAAATCGTTTCTATTACTATAGAAAGAAGAAGAACTTGAAGATAAACTTTTACTTAATTCATTTTTTGGAATTTTAATTAATTCAGTTTTTTTTATATTTTCTTTTTGTTCTACCGTTTTATTATTATTATTATTATCATTTATATATTTATTACTTTTTAATTTATTTTCTTTACCATTCATTGGAATACCATCCATTTCAGAACTTTTAGAAAAATAATAATTTAGTATTTCAAGTGAAGACGTATCACTTTCAGATTCATTATAATATTTATTATTATAATAGTAGGAATTGTAATAATTCCATACATTAGTTTTACTATTTCTATTTCTATTTATTTTCTTATTGTTTTTATAATTTTTAACTTGCAAAGGTCTAATGCTCTTTTGCTTGATATCCTCTGAAAAAGAACTTTCTGTATTAGAACTTGTATAATTCGAACTATCAAAGTTTAAACTATAGGAAATTGAATTATCAGAAGATGAACTTTCTGAACAAGAACTATCTGAATTAGAGCTATAAGAAGATGAACTATCCGAACTTAAATTTTTCGAACTCAATGAATCTAAATGATACTTATTACTATTAGAAGGTGCTGGAATAACAGTTAAGAATGATTTTTTATTATTTATATCATTCTCTTCTACCTTGTATTCCGAAGGGAAATAATAATCATAGCCATCATAATAATAATCTTTATAATTTTGACCGACTCTATTCATAGTTTTATTTTCTGGAAGAGAAGAATAACTAGTGATTACATTTGCATCATTATTATTATCTACACCATATTTTAATTTTAACTCATTAAAATTATTTAATCGAGGAAATTTATAATTTAGTATCTTCTCTAATCTTATTAAAGATTTACTTTCTTCGTATTCGGTTAATTCTGTACTAGTAGAACTGATTAAACTGGTTGAATTACTTGTCAATGAATCTGTACCTGAACTTGAATTGATATAATTTGGTTTTTTATTTTTTTCATCATATATTTTATTTTCATTTATTATTTCATTTTTTTTAATATTAAAAGTTAAATTATCTTCAATCTTTTTTGGATAATAAGTTGTTTTAGGAGGTGGTAATATATTATTTTCCATACTTTTTGTTTTTGGACAAGATATATTTTTATTTTTATTATTTGAAATTCTATTATATTTACTCTTTTCATTTTGATTAATATTTGAATCTTCACTACCATTAAGTATTATTTTATATGATTTTTTAATTGTATTATTTGAATTCATTGGAATTGTGGTTAGTCTTTCATTACCATTATTTAGTAATACATTTTTTTTATTATTAGAATCAAATGAAGAAGAGGACAATGAAGAGGAATAATCATTATCTTGATATTCAAAATAATTAGTTTTCTGATTTATTGAAGGTTTTTTTATTCTTCCTCCAAAGTATTCATAATATGAAGAATCATCAGAGGTAACTGTTGTTACTGAATTCATTTCCGTTGAACTTGTTTTTCTATTTCTGACATTCTGAGATAATTTATTATCATCATCATTATCATTATTTAACTTAATTGGATAATGACTTGTACTTCTATTATGATTTTGCTTTGGCTTTGTATCTTTATTGAAACTAAATCTTACACGTGGTTTTATTTTATTGTTTGATTGTATTGATTTATTGTCGTCATCAACTAAACAGATACTGAATTTTTTAACAACTGTAGGTTTGACAACAGTTTCTTCTAAATTTGAATCTTTTTCTTTTGAATTATAATATTCTAAATTATTATTACTATTATAATCACTATAATAACTATTTATGTAATTATTATTACTATTTGAATTTATGAACATTTTATTCTTATCTATAGAAATTCTTTTTAATATTGGTTTTAACATTTTATTATTACTATTATTATTATAATATGAAGAATTTATAAAACTAAAAAAAAAAAAAAAAAAAAAAAAAAAAAAAAAAAATTTTTTTGTTGATAAAATGAAGTATTCGTATTATAATAAAATTATTAAAACTGGAAACTTCAGTTTCTATAATATATTATTTATATATAATTTTGACCTGAAAAATTAAATGATAAAACAAACAATATATATATTTATTATTATTATTTTTTTTTAATAAAATACTTTTTTATAAAAGTTTTTAATTTTTTTTTTTTTTAAAAAATTTTTAATAATTATTTAATAATTTTACATAAAAAAAAATAAAAAAACTTTCATATTTGTTATTGTAAATTAAACGCCAGAATTAATAAATATTTACATATAATACATAAAAATTTTAAAAAAAAAAAATTTTTTTTTTCTTATTTTCTATTATTTATTAATTTTTAAGCACTCAATTATTTTATCTTTTCAGTTTAATGTAAAAATAAACTAACCCAAATTAATATTGCTTATATCTAATATATAAAACACTAAAGAAAATTGTTTAAAATCTATTTATTTTTATTTTTATATATAATATAATTATTTTTTTTTTCTTTTTTATTTATACGTATATATATAATTTTTTAATTCTATATTTAATTTTGTTATATTTTCTATTTTATTTATTTGTTTATTTATTTTAAATTTATTAAAAATCTATGGTATTTTATGATTTTTCTAAAAAGAAATTAAAAAAAAAATAAATAATCTTTACTCAAATATTTAATGTAGTATTATAATAGAATAAAGAAAAATAATTAAAATTGTATTATTTTCTATATAAATCATATATAGTATATATTAATACAAATTCATTAAATTGAAATTAAATAATTTTTTTTTTTAATTTCTTATTAATCAACAATAAAAAAAAATAATAATTTATTTTTCGTTGTTGATGTCTAAACAATTTAGAAAGCAATTTCATCCATAATATTAATGATTATAAAAAAAAAAAAAAAAAAAAAAGAATACATAAAAGATAAACAATGTTCTTTTTATATTAAATTTTAAATAAAAAAGAATAATAAATAAATAAATAAATAAATATTAAAATAAGATTGTACAAATATTTTTAAAGTTTATAGAATATAAAAATATTATTAATCAATAATAGATTTTAAAGTAAATAAATAAACGATATTGTTGAATTGCTATAAATGACAGCTTTTTTATTATATAATTTATTTATATTTATATATTTATTCACTTTTTGATTTTGTTTACTTTTTAATCAGTTATGAAATTTGAGTATATAAATTTATATATATATATTATATATATGATCATATAACATAATATATTATATTATAATATAAATCTATCTTTTATTAATTGTAAGATTAAAGGTTATGAAATATTTTTTCTTTCATCAAAATATATAAAGCTATTCCATAATATATATTATATTACAATATTTAATTTATTGTGTATATTAAAAAAAAAAAAGTTTATTAAAATTTATATAATATTAATAATTTAACTTTGAATCAAAATTATATTTTTTATAATAATAATTAGAAACTTTAAAATTTAATATTAAACAAAAAACACCCATCAATTGTCATACAAAAACTAATATAATATAATTTGCCATATATTTTGTAATATTATATAATATAACTTTTTTTTTTTTTTTTAAATTTCATGTTTTATAAATGGTTGAAAAAAAACTATAAAATAGAATATATTCCAATATATTGATATTTAAATTAAATTAATAAAATTTTTTACATTTTACATATTTGTTAACTTTTAGAAAAATGATATATTAAAAATTTTTGTTTAAAATAAATTAAATAAATAATAATATTGAAAATAAATAGATTAACATAAATGATTATTATTAATCAAAAGTGGTCTGCCTCATTTTTTATTTTTTTTTGTTACTAATCTTAAAAGATGATTTTTTATTTTTATTTTTATTTATTTATTTGCCAATGAATTTTCAAAAGAAAAAGAAGAATGAACAAGCAGATAAACAGTTACAAAAAAAAAAAACTAAGTAATTAAATGAATAATAAATGAATAATTATAATATGTCATAAATAAAGAATATAAAGAAATTAAATAACTGTATATATATCAAATAAATAAAAATTAAAAATGTTTTATTTAAAGTAGATTAGTAAATATAAAATAAATCTATATATAATCAATACAAAATGAGTGTATAGGAAATAAACGCAAACAATATGTAAATATATTATGGTTATTTATTGAGTTTTATAATGATAAAATATGAAATAAGTTGAAATCAATATAAATTATATATATTAATATTTATTTTATTTTATTTTTTTTTTATTCTTTTACTTCTTTGTCATTTTGTATTATTCCATTCATTAATATTATTCCGTAATTAAATTAAATTATTCCATATGAAATACTTTGTGTTAATGTGATAAGCATAATAATAAATATGAGTTGAGTAAAATGACATGAAGATATTAAGAATAAAAGATAATAAAGAAATAGAAAACTTTATTAATAATAAATAAATAAATGAAAAATTGTTTATTGATTTATTTTAATATTATCTTTTTCTTAGCTATTAGGAGGTTAACTATCACTATTAAATACAATATTATATAAATATCTTATTAATTTTTCATTCAACATTTTTTAATTTTAAATATAATTCTATTTTTTTTTTCAAAAAAAAAAAAAAATAATAAGGGAATGGTAGTAAAATCAAACTATAATTATATAATTAATTTGTAATAATAATAAATGAAGATTTTTTATAATAACGAAATAGAAGAAAAGGATTTTATAACTTTAGCAATTTAATATATCCAATATATTTGTAATAAATAAAAAAAGTGGAAAAAAAATTATACTAATAATATGCATAATATATATGTATTATACATTTATTATATTATTTATTTATGAATAAATAAATGTAAATAAATTTTATTAATACAAAAAATATATGAATATTTTCAGAAAATTCAATTTATAGTTTTACAATTCATATTAATTATAACAGACATAATCATATTACATAATAATACATAATATATAATAAATTTTAAATAATAAATAATAAATAATAATAAATAATAAATAATAAATAATAATTAAATAATTGAATAATAAATAAATGAATAATAAATAATAAATAATAAATAATAAATAATAAATAATAAATAATAAATAATAAATAATAAATAATAAATAATAAATAATAAATAATAAATAATAAATAATAAATAATAAATAATAAATAATAAATAATAAATAATAAATAATAAATAATAAATAATAAATAATAAATAATAAATAATAAATAATAAATAATAAATAATAAATAATAAATAATAAATAATAAATAATAAATAATAAATAATAATTAATAAATAAATAATAAGTAATTAAAATAAGTATATAATAATTAAATAATGAATGATTAATTATAAATAATAATAAATATTAAATATTAAATATTAAATAAATAAATAAATAAATAATTAAATAATAAATAATAATAATTCATAGTAATAAATTATTAATTTTCCTTTTAATAATTAATTTGTTACGGCATATTAATAAAATCTTGTTGTAACTTTTTATTTTATTAAATTTATATTATATTATCATATTATGTATAAATGCATATATATTTATAATATATTAATATTATTTATTATATCATTCATATCATTAATTATTAACCAATAATAATACTTTTTTAATCAAACTTTATTATTTAATAAAATCAAGATTTAAATAGTAAACATAAAACTAAAAGAAAAAATGAAAAAAAAATAAAATAAAAATAAAAATTTAAATACAAAAAGAGGAAACATTTTAGATACACACAAAAATTACAAAAGTTTTAGAAACACATATTTAAAAGTAAAATAGTATTTAATATTTTATTTATATTTTATATTCATAGTTTTATACATAGAATAATAATTATAATTATTGTTTATTGTTTACTATTTATTATTTATTATTTATTATTTATCATTATTCATTATTATTTAGTATTTATTATTTATTATTTATCATCATTCATTATTATTTATTATTTATTATTTATTATTTATTATTATTTAGTATTTATTATTTATTATTTATCATCATTCATTATTATTTATTATTTATTATTTATTATTTATTATTATTTAGTATTTATTATTTATTATTTATCATCATTCATTATTATTTATTATTTATTATTTATTATTTATTATTATTTAGTATTTATTATTTATTATTTATCATCATTCATTATTATTTATTATTTATTATTTATTATTTATTATTATTTAGTATTTATTATTTATTATTTATCATCATTCATTATTATTTATTATTTATTATTTATTATTTATTATTTATTATTTATTATTTATTATTTATTATTTATTATTTATTATTTATTATTTATTATTTATTATTTATTATTTATTATTTATTATTTATTATTTATTATTTATTATTTATTATTTATTATTTATTATTTATTATTTATTATTTATTATTTATTATTTATTATTTATTTATTATTTTGTTATTCACTAAATAATTCATGATAAAAAGAATTGAACATATTGTTATTTTAAAGTATACATAATGGCATGAACAAAAAGTTAAATCTGTATTTATAATAACAAAGCTATAAACTTTTTAATACAAATATGAATAAAAATATTTATTATATAACTTATGACTCTTTTCTGTGTTTAAGCTTTTAGATATCTGTTTTTTTACTTTTAAATGAAGATAAAAAGTATTATTTTTCTTTAACTTTCCATCATTTACTTATCATTCATTATATAATAATACTTTAATCCATCATTTTTTAATTTATTCTCAATTTATTTATTCATTTCATCTAAAATAAATTTAAAAAAAAGTTATATATATTAATTTTTCCCAAAAATTATGTTTTTCAAATTATTAAATTTAATTTTTATTATAGTTATTTTACTATGTTTGACCAGAAATTTCTATTACTTTGTAAAATTTAATAATCTTTATAATTATATTTTTGAGTTAATAAATAATAATAATAATAAATAAAAAATAAAAAATAAATAATTATAATTTTAACAATTTTAAATATGGAATGTACTATTGAAGAAAGAAAAAAAAAAAAAAGATAGAGATGAATGTTCTAAAATGTAAATTTTTTTTTATATATTAAAAATTATAAACAATATTATAATTTTTTTTTTTATTAATTAGAATAATAAAGTTTATTTTTATTTAGTGTAAACTTAGGAAGTTTAATAATAGATCTATTCTTTGAAAGAAAAAATTATATGTTAAAGTTTTAGAAATTCAAATAGATGTTTTCAATAATTATTATTATAATTATATTTTAATATATATATTTAAGATTTATTAATATTTTTTTTTTTTTCTTAGACCTAGAGAAAACTTTATTTAATTTAAAATAATAATAAAATTACATGATTTAAATGAAAAATAACACATAAAATACATGAAATAAAATATTATTTATTATAAAATTATAAAAGTGCATTAGTAGCAATAGAAGATTTATTAATATGAATATCCTTTTAATTTCAAAATTAATATTATTTAGGTTTCAAGAAGAGATAGTAAAATTCATGTTTGTTTTTATGGACGTATTTGAATTACTTTAAGAAATATATAGAATTATAAAAATATAATAAAAATAAAATAATTTTAACGTATAAATACAAAGAATATATATAAGAAAATAATAAATAATGTATATATTTAAAAATAAAATACTTTAAAAAAATAAGATTAATAAATTATATTTTTAAAAAATACAAAATTTTAAACAATTATGAATTATTAATTAAGAATAATTTTAATTATTAATAATAATTGCTATAGAATTATAATCTTTTTTATTTGGTCATTACTTTGATATTTATAAATTATTATTTGTACTATTTAAATTAAACATTTAAATCATAATTCAACAATATCATTTCTAGGTCTTCTATTATTAATTTGGATTTCATAGTTTTATGTTTTTCAATTAAAATATTGATTTATAATACTTTAAATAGTTTTTTTTTTTTTATTTTATTTTAAGTATTCTAAAAATTTCAAAATTTGGTCATTATTATTTGTTTTACATCTAATTTTACTGTAAATAACAATTATATATTCAGGATTTACAAAAGTAAGTTCGAAATCACTTTATAATAAATATTATATATTATTATAAATTACTTCATTATAACAAAATTCTTTTTTTTTTTTTAATCATTAATGCTTTTATAGTGTCAAATACAGCAAGTAGTATAAAATCTATTTAAATCTTTAATATAAGTTTTAGTAATGAACACTTGATAACTAAACTTAGGTGCAATATAAAAAGTATCATTTACAAATATATCATCATTATATTTCATAAATAATTTTGTTTGGAATGGGGATTAGAAGATTATTAAATTTTTATTTTTGAATGTCATATAATTCTAATTTTATACTGCTTTATAATATTTTGATTCATCAGGAATTTCATCAAACTTTGTTACAGTAGGAGGTAGTTCTTTATTTATATCTCTTATTATTTGGAATTTAATTGTTTTATATTTAGGACATATAAATCCCA
Organism: Neocallimastix lanati (nom. inval.); assembly: GCA_016946835.1. Classification (NCBI taxonomy): domain Eukaryota; kingdom Fungi; phylum Neocallimastigomycota; class Neocallimastigomycetes; order Neocallimastigales; family Neocallimastigaceae; genus Neocallimastix; species Neocallimastix lanati (nom. inval.). The sequence continues at coordinate 329,640 of JACVTC010000154.1, read as the reverse complement.
TTTCTTGTGAAACTTCATAAAATATACGTTTAGGTTTTTATACCCAAAGGAATTGAACTTTTCCTAATTTCATCTATAATTATATATTTTGCAATTGATATAGATACGTCAAATTCTTTTTCAAGATGATTATGTAAACTTTCATGTCTTAAAATTTCCTTTTTATCATTTAGAATTATGAAAAACTTGCATTTATTTAAAGTTTTATCTTCAATACATCTATATACTTTAAAATTAAGCTTTTTTTTTTTTTTGTATGAAGATTAAATTTATATGCTTTGTTAATAATAACTTATTCTTTTCTTCGATTTGTTTCACATATTTCAATATTTATATTTTCTTCCATTAATAATATAATATTTTAATTAAATATTTAAATAAGGGGTATATAATTCGATGAAGTTTTAATTTCATCTGGCTATATTTAAAACTATTCAAGATAACTAATTATTTATTAAAATTAAGGTTTTTTTTTTTTTTTTGTATGAAGATTAAATTTATATGCTTTGTTAATAATAACTTGTTCTTTTCTTCGATTTGTTTCACATATTTCAATATTTATATTTTCTTCCATTAATAATATAATATTTTAATTAAATATTTAAATAAGGGGTATATAATTCGATGAAGTTTTAATTTCATCTGGCTATATTTAAAACTATTCAAGATAACTAATTATTTATTATAACAAAAATCTTATTGATATTACTATAAGATGATAAGTAGTTTATATAACATTCACAATCACTAGTTATTGCTAATCTAAAAGTATCAGCTATTGCTAAACTGAAAAAGTATTACAGTTAACAACATACTCACATGTCTACATCTATTTTAACAAATATGTATAGGAGCTATAAGTTAATAACAGCATAACATAGAAGAGTTATAACTCATTAAACCATTAAGCGTGATTGTAAGATGCCTTCGAGTGAAGAGCATTATATAACCTAAAGTTATTTATGATAGATAATATACATACACAAAATAATACATAAACATATAATAACATGAAAATTCAAAATTCAATTGATATAAAATATTTGGATTTTAGGGGGAAGCGAGATAAGTATTTTGATACTACTTATAACCAAATATTTGAAATGTTTATGATATGACAAAATACTCAATATGATAATGCCCGAATTATTACATTTAATTAATATATATATGTTTTTGATAAGTCAATATTGGATATATAATAGAAAATACACTTATTTAATAAAATACTTATACACAATTCCTAAAATTATAAATATACTTCATTTAAATAAAAAATAATATATTACAAACTTGGAAGAATAAATATCACTACTAATATCTAATATATTTTATTCGAATAATTCTTTATAAATTTATTACTTAATAGTTTGAGGGGGAATGTTAGAATATTTGAAATATAACTTATTGAAGCATATTTAATGCATGTCAAATATATTAATGAGTATTCTAATACAATAAGATACAAGCCACCATATAAATATATGTAAATTTGTATTTTTAAATCTTAAGTTAACTTTATAATAGAAATAACTCAAAATAACTCTTAATCATAATATATTCATTTAATAAAATTTACAAATAAATTCCAATTTCCTAATAATTATATTAAATAAATATTTTATTATATAATTTTTAAAAAAAGAAAAAAAAAATTTTCATATTATTTGGCATTAATTTTAAGTTATTTATCATTTATTTAATTTATTTGTTATGAATAAATCAGTTTTAATTGTATAGTTTTTTTTTTTTTTTTTTTTTTTTTTTTTTTTAATTATAAAGTTTTTTTAAGAAAATATTTTATTTTTTATATACTAGAAAATAAAGTATTTATTATTTATATTTAATTATCTTAATATATTTAAATTTAATCTTTTATTATAAATAAATTAATAATTATTATAAAGTCTTTTTTGTTATAAAGTAATTAAGAAAATAGATAACAAAGTTTTATTTAGTATTTATTTTATTTAATATTCAATTTCTATAGATTTGTTGTGTGAAGAACGATTGTTATTACTTGTGTAAGACGTACTAGGAGGACTAGTAATAGAGATTCTTCTTTGCCATATCTGTTCGACGTTGATTCTCTTGGTTGTAGTGGGTTTCTTTTACTATTCTAATCAAAGAGTAACTCAAGAGAGAGAGCTACTAACGATTGGTATAGTGTTCATACTGTAATTTGAGAGGCTAACCATATATGTAACATTAGACCTAGAGCTTTTTAATAGAAGTTCTTTTAAATGTCTTTGTGAATATTTAGGTATATAGTAGAAATATCTTCTTTTAAGATTTTTAATGATGTAATTAGATTTTGTTCATTTACATAAGCACTTATAATAGTAGAAATTTCTTTTAAATACATTCTTTGATTTATTGATTTCTTTATTGATATTATAATATGATCAAGTCAAGACACCTGTATTAATTAAAGATTGAAATAATTTTATAAGAACAAAGTAAAGAGGCATAATAAAGGGGCTTTACTGATAATATAAGATTGTAAAACATGTTTTTCAAAAGGAAGAGGTACCTTGTTATTCATTAGAAAATTAGAAAATGAGAATAAGGACTTCTTAACTTTAGATTGTATTTTAGAAATAATAGGTTAAAGTGATAGATCATCGCAGAATGGAATTCCGAGATAAGCGCAACATGAAACCTTAAGAATATAGAGTACATACCAAGATGGAAATTAGGATCTTCAGAAGAATGAAATTGAATAAAGCTAAAGGGTTTGATTACCATAGTTTCACATTTATTTATTCCAAATGTCATTTCTTTATTGTGAGGTCATTTAAAGACATGATGAAGAATTAAAGTTTATTTTCATTCTACTGGGAACAATTAAAACAATATCATTTGCAAATAAACCTCAATAGCAATTTTTTTTTTCAATACTGATACTATATTTTTCACAGTTTATCACAGTTATCTAAAACATCATTTACAAATAAATTAAATAAAATAGGAGAATGGGGGAACTCTTGACGTACACCACGATGAATGTCAAACTCATATGAAATCATATCATGAACACAAACTTTAAAAGATAAATGTAGTTTAGATTAGAGAAGAAAAAAAAAAAAAAAAAAAAAAAAAGAAAAAAAAACTTTTACCACGAATACCGAGATGATATGATTTAGTTAAAATGTTGAAAATAGGTACTGAATCATAAGCCTTTTTAAGATCCAAGAAGGCTGCATATGTTAACAAATTATTAAATTTCCTTCTTAGACAGATTTCTCTGATAAAAATATTGAGACTGGTGCATTCTACATAATTTCAAAAAATAAAATATTCAGGTCTAATATAAATTTGTTCGGAAATGCTTTTTTATTTATTAAGAGATTCTATCAACTATTACTTTCAAAAATAATTTTTAAATCTTCATTTAATTAATGAAATTCCTAGATAGTTATTACAATTGGAAAGATCAGCATTCTTATATTAAAAATCTTATTGAAGAAAAACATTTAAGTCATTACCTGGTTGTCCTAATGTTGACTCTTAACCTAGATCAATTTACAATATATCATAAAAATTTGTAATAATCTCATGAAAATAAAAAGTAACTTTCGTTCTAATCGGTTATAAAGTTAAATTTTAACCTCTATTAGGTTAATTGCTTTGTCTCTAAAGATTATAAACATGATTAGTGTAACCTCCAGAAACTGGTCAAACCTTCACATTCTTCTGTTTTTTTTTTTTTTTTTTTTTTTTTATACTGCTATCAAATCCAAGAAAGGGCTGAATATTACTTCTCCTAAAGATCAATTAGCACATTGGGCTAAATATTAAAGGGATTTAGTAATTACTGGGTTGTAGTTTTTAGAAATAATCAGTCATGGAAAATGTCTTAAATTTTTATTAAATAAAATAAAAGATGATCCTTCTATGGGGTTTAAATATATATATATATTTATATATATATTTAAATAAAAATCATAAACAATATATAAAGTACTTAAATACAATAATTATATAAAAACTATTTATATATAGTTTTTCCTTTTTTATTTATTTATTAGTAATTTTTCATTTAATTTTAATTTTAATTTTTATTTTAATTCTAATTTTTATTTTTATTTTAATTTTAATTTTTATTTTTATTTTTTTTTTTTTTTTTTTTTATTTTTTTTTTTTTTATTTTTAATCAATATTTTCAAATATTCTAAATAATAAAATACATATAAATATAATATTTCATAAATATATATTAAAAAAAAAAAAAAAAAAAAAAAAAAAAAACTAATTTATATTGTAATATTATTATATTATAATGAAAAAATTACACATATATAGTTTTATAAATATTTAAATATATATATATATTTTTTTTATTATTTTATTTTATTTAATTATTATTATCATTATTATCATTATTATTTTTTTCATATTATTATTATTATTTTATTTTATTTATTTTTATTTTTATTTTTATTTTTATTTTTATTTTTTACTTATTTATTTATTCATTTATTTTATTTTTATTATTTTTTAATTTTTTTTCAATGTTTAATAATAATTAGAATTACATATGATAAGGTTGATTTTGTTGTGGCATATTATTACGAACTAGCCCTGGATTAGCTAAAGTAATATCTTGGAAGTAGGGATGATTTAAGGCATCTCTAGCAGATATTCTTAATTTTGGTTGATATTGAAGCATTTTCTTTAATAAATCAATACCTAATGGATCAATCATTGGTAATTTGGTGGCAATATCTTGTTCTGGATAGTATGGGAAATTGTTGTTATATTCTGGTAATTTACTAACATAAGGCCAGGTCATATCATTAGGAGTTCCTAAAAGCTTAAATATACGAATTAATTGATCTTCATTGGTTTTACCTGGGAATAAAGGTTTACCACTGTACATCTCAGCCATAATACAACCAATAGACCAAATATCAATGTTAGTGGTGTAATTTCTTGAACCTAAAAGAACATCTGGGGCTCTATACCATAAGGTAACTACTTCATTTGAGAAAGTATTGACTGGAATACCTGTAAATTAAAAAAAAAAAAAAAAAAAAGGAATTGATATATTAATTAATTAAATTATATAAAATGCATTTAATAAAATTTTTAATTGTTTTATAACAGGAATAATAATTATATTTATTATAATAAAAAATAATAATAATAATTTATAATCATAAGAAAAATTTAATATAAAAATAAAAATAAATATCTATAATAAATATTTTAATAATAATAATAATAATATATAGTTTTTAAATACATACCATAAGCTCTAGCTAAACCAAAATCACCGATCTTTAATTCACCATTCTTGTTAATTAAAAGATTTTGTGGTTTTAAATCTCTATGTAAAACTCTATTTTCATGACAATAAGCAATACCTCTTAAAAGTTGGAACATGAAATGTTTACATAGGGATGGTTCTAATGCGCCATTTACACCATGACTATCCATATATTTTTTAAGGTCAAGATCAACATATTCAAAAACAAGTGTTAAAATTTTTTCGGTATGAATAACATCATAAAGTCTTACAATATTGGCGTGTCTTAATTCTTTCATTAATGAAATTTCTCTAATAGCTGTTGAAGGAGCACCTTCTTCAGAATCAAGATGAATTTCTTTTAAAGCGACAATATCATTTGTTAATAAATTTTGACCTTTGTATACAGTAGCATAAGTACCTTCACCGAGTTTTTCTAATTTTAAATATCTAGTTTCACTCATTTTCTAATAGTATTTATTTATATTTAGTAATTAATGTTAATTATCATATTATTTAGTAAATTATAAAAATATTATTTAATTTAAATAAAATTTAACATCAAAAATTCTCCATAATAATAAAATTTTATATACTAAATTTATACCAAAAATATTTTTTTCAAAAAAAAAAAAAAAAAAAATAAAAATAAATCTTAATTTTAAATATACTATTTATTTCATATTGAATATAAACATGTGAAAATTCTGTTAATAACTTATTTCTTTATTATTTATATATTTGTAAATTTTAAAATGATAAGATTATATTGTTATGTGTAAATTTCATTATAAATTTAATAAATAAAGAATTATATTTTCAATATATTATGACAATTAAACTAAATACAATAAATAAAGATTGATTAATCTCTCTTAATAATTATTATAGAATAAAAATAATAAAATAAATAAATAATTATGTTTCAAATGGAATAATATTAATTAGTAATAATTAATTTCCATTTAATTTTATTATAATATTTATATAAATTTAATATTTGAATAAAAATTACTGAATAATTGTTTTTGTTTATTTTCAAAATGAAAAATTAATTTGTTAATTAAATTTTATTATTATTATTATTATTATTATTATTATTATTATTTTTAAAATATATATAACTATAGATAAATTTGAAAATTTATATAAAATTAGTAAATAAATTAATATAATTGTTTTGTTTGTTAAATCACTGATTTTTTTTTTTTTTTTTTTTTTTATTACTTCATTATTTTTAATTAATTTTACACTAATTAATAATAAATTACCAATAATATAGTTAATTTCGTATAACATTACTTTTAATTAATAATTTTAAAATAATAATTATCAATTGTTAAATGTTTATGCTAATTAAAAATATTTTTTATGTAATAATTATAATTCTTCCATTATACTCCTCGTAAATACTTTATTTATATTTAATATTTTATTGCAATATGTAAGATCTTTTTTTTTTTTTTTAACTTTTAGTTTTAATTAAGTACCTTTTTCTATTTACTTTATTGTTTAATTTCAATGTCTTAAAAATGAAGGAAAAAAATAGATATTTTTTTTTATTTTATTTTTTTTTATTTTATTTTTATTTATTTCTCAAAAATTTTTTTTATTATTATTTACTTGTAAATAGTTTATTCAATTTTTTTATATATATTAATAATAGTATAATAATATACCTCCATACATAAATAAATATTTTTAATTTATATTTAATTATATTTTAATATTATAGATAAATAAAAATTTGATAGAATTAAAAATAAAAAACTTTAATAATTAATATATTTTATAAAAATTAATTCAATTTTTTTTTTTTTTGAATTTTTATCTACCAAAATATATATTATATGACGATTGTACTGTTTAATCTATTGTTTAAACTTAACTAATTATATAAATTAATTGATTATATTTATATCATATAACACCTATTTTTTTTTTTTTTTTTTTTTTATTTTTTGAAAAATTATTATTAAAAATAGAATAAATGAAAAGTAGCAATAATAAAATAAAAAATATATATATATATAAAATGAAAAAATGAACAAAATAAAGAAAAATAAAAAATATGAAATTATAAATATATGAAAATCAAATAAATTTTGGAAAAATATAAAATATAAATATTTTATTAACATTTTGTATAATAAATTCATAAATATTCTTAAAAATTTTGAAATGTTAATATTTATATATATATATATATATATTGAAAATTCATTACATCTTATACTGAAACCTTTTTCGCTAACAAAAAATTTATACCATAAATATATTTAAATTTTAATTAAAAGAATAATAATAATAATAATAATAAAAATATATATGTAAAATAATTATGGTAATGAAATAATAAATGAAAAAATGAAATAAAAAAAAAAAAAAATTTAAAAAACATTTATTTTAAATAAAAAATAGAGGTAGTCTATATTTATTATTGATAATTACCTTATTTTATTTCTAAAAAAAAATATTTTATGTATAGTTAAATTATACGTTGTTGTTATTTTTTTTTTTTTTTTTTTTCGGGTTCTAAAATTTTAAAAATAATAACAAAAGTTTTAACACTTTTACATTATATATATATATATAGAAATAGAATATTTTTGAAATTATAATAATAATAATTTTATCAAAATATTTTTTATTAAAGACGTTGAGACTTTTTAAACATTTTTTAAACAGTAAAAGATAATATTATTTGTATTTTATTATAAATAAATAAATAAAAAAGCCTTCTACTTTTAAGTTTAAAAAAATGAGGGGAAGGAAGTAATTTCGAAATAAAATAAAAAATTTCTCCAATTTTATATTATAAATCTTAAAATTTCAAAGATATAAGAAAAAATTTTAACAAAAAAAAATTTTTTTCTTCTTTATAATTATAAATATAATTAATATAATTAAAATATATATATGTATTTTTTATTTTTATTTTTTATTCATAATATATATATTTATTTTTATTATTACTTTTTCCTTTTTCCTTTTTAGTTTTATTTTATTTTTTTTTATTATAAAATTTCACAATTTATTTTATTTTATTTTATTTTATTTTATTTTATTTTATTTTATTTTATTTTATTTTATTTTATTTTATTTTATTTTATTTTATTTTATTTTATTTTATTTTATTTTATTTTATTTTATTTTATTTTATTTTATTTTATTTTATTTTATTTTATTTTATTTTATTTTATTTTATTTTATTTTATTTATTTTATTTTATTTTATTTTATTTTATTTTATTTTATTTTATTTTATTTTATTTTATTTTATTTTATTTTATTTTATTTTATTTTATTTTATTTTATTTTATTTTATTTTATTTTATTTTATTTTATTTTATTTTATTTTATTTTATTTTATTTTATTTTATTTTATTTTATTTATTTTATTTTATTTTATTTATTTATTTTATTTTATTTTATTTTATTTTATTTTATTTTATTTTATTTTATTTTATTTTATTTTATTTTATTTTATTTTATTTTATTTTATTTTATTTTATTTTATTTTATTTTATTTTATTTTATTTTATTTTATTTTATTTTATTTTATTTTATTTTATTTTATTTTATTTTATTTTATTTTATTTTATTTTATTTTATTTTATTTTATTTTATTCAATCTGTACTTTATATTTAATATTCTACTATTTATTTTATTTTATTTTATTTTATTTTATTTTATTTTATTTTATTTTATTTTATTTTATTTTATTTTCATTTTAAATGTTAAAAGATAAATAAATGACAATTATAACTAAATAAACATATTTACTAATTATTTACTAATTATTCATAACTTTTATATTTAAATAAAATAAAATAAAATAAAATAAAATAAAATAAAATAAAATAAAATAAAATAAAATAAAATAAAATAAAATAAATAGTTGAAATAGGAATATAAAGTACAGTTTGAATAAAATAAAATAAAATAAAATAAAATAAATAGTTGAAATAGGAATATAAAGTACAGTTTGAATAAAATAAAATAAAATAAAATAAAATAAATAGTTGAAATAGGAATATAAAGTACAGTTTGAATAAAATAAAATAAAATAAAATAAAATAAATAGTTGAAATATAAATATGAAGTACAGATTGAATAAAACAAAATATAATAAAAATAAAATAAATTAAAATTAAAAATTAAATGAAATAAAAATAAATAAATAAATAAATAAATAAATAAATTATTAATTTAATAATAATATTGTATATATTATTAATTTTTATTATTAGGATTATTTTATCATAAATTATTATTATTATTATCATTTTATACATTTTATTAATATTATCAATAATAAAATTTAGAGGAGTTTTATTTCTCTGTTGTATTATTTATTTGGGTAGTTGAAACATCTTCAGTTGATGAATTGTCTTTATTTATATTTGAATAATTTTCTTCCTTAATATTTTCATTTGATCCATATCTAGATGATGAAGTTGGTGATTGTACTACTGGGGTAAAGGTTCCTTTTGAAAATAATTCATTCTTTAATTTTGGTAAAACACACGATAAAATTTTCCAAGTTAAATTCCATAATTCATTATATTCTGGGTTTGGATTATTAGCTTCATCAGGAGATTTATAAAACACACCTTGAGCATACATAACTAAAAGTAAATTTTTAATAGATTCTATAACACCTTCCTTCTATTAAAATTAAATATAAAAATAAGTGAATAAATAAAAATGTTAGTATATATAAAATTTGTAAGAAAATAATATTATTATAATAGATATCTAAATTTATTAATTAATCAATCAATAATAAATATTTATTATCATTGTTATTATTTACCAAAAATTCAGATTTTGCTGCAAATAAATAACGACATAAATATTGCAACATATTAGACCAAACACGTTCTAATTCTTTTGAATTTATTTTTGAAAAATAATGTAAAAATATTTTACACATTAATGAAGAGGCTCTTGCCATTGTTTCATCCATGCCATATGGATCAAGATTATAAACTTCTTTTTTTAATAATTCCTCTAAAAGAGGGAAAAGAACATTATCGAAACAATCAGACCAAAAATTAGCGTTGCTATTAGATTCTAAATCGTTAGATAATAATGCTCTTTGAAGATAAACTAAAGCTGATTGGCGAACATCTTTAGAAGAATGATAGCATTGTTGTCCAAGTCCAGAAAGAATTGGTAACCAAAACTCAAACCAAGCTCTTTCTGAACGCATGTTTGTTGAATGAATTAATTGTGGAATTAATGAATGCAATGAATATAATTTTTCAAGTGCTTTTAATGCGTATTCATCTGTTAAATTATTATTTTGACTATGATAATTTATAATTATTACAATTTTTATATAATAATAATATGAATATGAACATGAATATGAATATGAATAAAAATTATAATTCATTAAATTTCATACTAAAATAAATATGTAATATTTATTGATTGTAATTATATATATATAATAAAATATTAATCATTAATTAATTTACCTTTTAACTTTGTTATTATGTTGATTTTTATGCTTATTACGATCATTGTCTCCCCCATTCATAGATATGGTAGCCATAAAACCAATAAGAAAATCAACAATATCACTAAAGTTTTCTTGTGTAACAGCAGAATTTTCGGGTGATCTAAGTGATTCATCAATAAGTGATACCATGATATTGAAAGCATATTTAGAAGATAGTGATGAAATAGAATTTAACGAAATAAGATCTATAATACATGGCCAAATATTATTTTTTCTATATATTTAATAATTTATTTCGTGTATGTATAATAAATTAATAAAAATGATAAGAAAAATAATAATAGTAATAATAATTAAAAAATAATAATAAAATAATATAAACAGGTAATATTATAAATATTTATTATTATTATTTATTATTATATTATTATTATTATTATTATTATTATTATTATTTATTTATTTATTTATTATTATTATTATTATTATTTATTTATTTATTTATTTATTTATTTATTTATTATTATTATTTATTATTTATTATTATTATTTATTTATTTATTTATTATTATTATTTACTTTATGTATTGAGGTTCTTCTATAACTACGATATTAATTACTGCCATTAATGAATCATTAATTTCATTTATAATATTTGCTGGTATAGATTTTAACAATTCAAAAGTAGATGTTACAAGTTCAGGTCTAATATTAAGATTAATTAATTTTTTACATAATTTCATTAATGAAGAGACAGTATGTTCTATTAAGATAGATGGACAATAAATAGCATTTTTAATAATTTCATTACAATGATCAAAAGTAATATTCCATAATTCTTTAAAGCTTTCTGCATTATTTATAGTAATTTCAGTTAACCAATAAAGGAAGAATAAACATGAAGATGAAAATTCAACTTTTTTATTTTTCGAATTTGAATTATTATTATCTGAATTATTTGATAAAGATTGTTTATTATTATTTATATTATTAAAATGGTCATTAAAGAAAAGGTGTGTTAAGGATTCATCATTAATTGATGAACTTGAAGAAGAACTTCTTGTCATATTTCTAACATGTTTATTAAGGTTTTTAAGAGAAGGTGTTCGTTTAATTGGTTTAAATGAATACTGAATCATTGCATTACATAATTCTATTATGGATTCTTTATTCATTAATTTTATATTATTAAAAATATCAACAATCCTACTTGATTTTATGCATTCTGAAGTAAAATGTTGAGCAGCTAATTCCTCTTGTGTTGGTTGATAATTATCATCATTTTGTTGAGCTAACGCAAACTGGAATAAGGTAGAAATAAAACCAGTATCTTTACGTATAGAATCTGATTTCTTAGCTGGTTTTCTTTCAACTAAATGTGGGATTTGAGATTTTCCATGAATTAAATCATTATATACAGAAATTGATTCTGGTAATAAAGAATGTAAGAATAAATTGTCTATGCATTCCATAATCTATATAAATAATAAAAAAAAGTAAACAAACAAAATATAATCATTCATATTAATTTTTTAAAATTACTTTTTATAAATATAACAATATATTTAATAATAATAAGCTAAATAATAATAATACATTAATAACTAATATTGAATTAATAATTATAACATAAGTTTCTTACACTCTTCCATCCTGAGTGAATGTTATCACCATAATCAGCTGCAATATCAAACATTAATAAGGAAGCAACTTGACCTTTACAATTTATACCAAATTCAACTGACCACTTATCAAGAGTCTTTGGCATAGCAAGTGGATCATATCCTTCTGGTGTTTCATTTTGAAGACCAGACAATAAAGCAAGAGAGTTTATTATGGAATCAATAATATTGCTCATTTTGAATTTCTTAGCAATTAAAGAACAGTAATGAAGACCAACAATTGCTTTTTGAATGGTAACGTCATCTTCAGCTGTATCAAAAGCATATGTTATAGCAGCAATTGTTAAATTACAAGTGGTGATAAACATATTTTTATCATATATAGCAGTATTACAAATAGTAAAACCATCTAAAATTGATTTAAATAAATATATTTAAATTTAATATATTAAATATTAATAAATATAATATTATAAAATTTTTTTATTCTATATTATAATTTTTATTTTTCTAATATTTTATATTTAAATAATGCTTCTTATTATTGAAAATAAATAAAATAAATATATACTATCTGTTTTTGATCTTTGAATAAGTTCCCTCCATTGATAATTGAAACCAAGCTCACCATCATGTTCCTCTGGCATAATTATTTCAGATTCACGAATAGCATTGAAAATTTTAGTTAAATATTCAATACTAAGGTCTTTACCATCATTAATACCACTAACATTTCTCTTAAAATCATTAAATGTCATTTTATTTCTAACTTGCGGATTATGTTGATCAGTATTTAGCATAACTATGGCATAAGATAAAATAAATGCCGCATCTTCATTTGCAAATTCTTTATCTCCACTCTCTACAATATTTTAATTATTTTAGAAAAATGAAAATTTCAATTTATAATTGAAATAAATAAACAATAAATAAATAAATACCCTTTGAAGAAATGTAATAATGACTTGAAAATGCTTGTAAAATTCTTTCAATTTGTTGAGATTCACCGGGTAATCTGAATGATTCAAGCATCATACGAATAGCTTCATCTAAACGTTTCTAAATTTCGTAAGTTTTGATTATTTATAAATATTATTTTTGATTAATGATTATATATTTAATAAATAAAATAAAATAAATAGTAGAATATTAATTATAAGTACAGATTGAATAAATTAAATTAAATTAAATAAAATAAAATAAAATTAAATAAAATAAAATAATTATTTGAAATATAAATATAAAGTACAGATTAAATAAAATAAAATAAAATAAAATAAAATAAATAAAATAAAATAAAACATAATTATAAATACAAATAAGTATAAATATAAATAAATTTAAAAATATATATGTATAAAAATATAAATATTTATATATAAAATTAATTATTTAAGTTTACATTATGGAAATCATAAAGACTAATAAATGCAGTTAATAAATCTACATTATCTGGTTTAGCAATAAATTCACCAAGAGCCTTTTTATTAACTTGCGGTGTAGTTTTTAAAAAGACAGCTAAACTATAAGAATCAATAGGGGTTGGTAAAAATTTTTGTTGTTGCAAAAATTCAATTCCTTGCTTAGGTTTAATATTAAATCTTCTAGCACCTTCTTTCCAAATTTCTTTCTTTTGCTTATGTTCTAATAATAAATCTGGTGATAAATATAAAACATCATTAACATTTGGAATATATTCTTTATTACAACTACGATTAACAATTCCCTTTAAAAAACTTAATAATCCATCTAAACATAAAATTTGGTGAATTGAAGAAGTTACAGGACCACCAGGAGTGCAATCTGGAAATGCATGTTTGGATAAGAAATAGATGAAAATTTCAAAAAGATTATTTTGACTTGATATTGAACCATCATAATTAACGTAAAGATCTGTAATAAACGATGGAATTTGAATAAGTTGAAGAAGGCATTGAAGGAAAAGTTCACGAACCTCTGGAACAATTGACCAATTAGAATTACGTTGTCTTTGGTTCCCTTGTTCTAAAGTATTGAATCCTTGGTTTCCCATTGCTTCCTTATTTTTATTTTCTTCTTGGGAATGCTGTTGCTTTGGAAGAGACTCTTTACTTTCTTGGTTTCTATCATTATTTTCATTAGATTCTTGATTTTTTGAATTATTTTTATCATCATAAATAAATTCATTTAAATCCCAAACAACAACACCACAATCTATTTGATTCATAATATAAATTATAAAGAATTCTAATTGATGCTTTAAGTGACCATGGAAAATTTGGAATAAAGATATTATTAATCTAAGAGAAGCAGATAAAAGTGATAAAGTATTTGATGATGGTGGTGAAGCAAATGTTAAAGATTCCATACGAATTAAAAGAAATAAATGCTTGAATAATTCATTTAACAAAAGATCTTTAATAGTTAAAGCCATTGATTCTTCTTCACTTAATAAATTTTCGTAGGAACTAATTGACGAAACTTCTGGTTCATTTCCAACTGATGATGAAATATCTTGAATATCTTTATAACTATCATTAACTTTAATTAAGTTTGCATTATAAGAATTTGGATTTTCATCGTTTTCTTTAACTTCAGTATACTCTTTCTTATTTTGATTTTCATTAATATTGAAATTCCCAACTTGAACAAACTGCTTATCATCAAAAATACTATCTGTTTTGGAAGACATTTTTAATTCTTTTCTTGGATCTATTTGAACAGATGAATTTCTACGATGTTTATTTTTAGAACTAGAATTTAAATTCTTTTCAATTTTTTCTGCTATTTCAATCCATTTTTTTAAACTCTGACCACCAACTTCTAAAGAGGTATTTAATAAACGAATAGCAACTATTCTATGAATTGTATCAGTATGTTTTTTATCTTTAGGGTTTACTAATGAAACTAAAACACTTAAGGTTTCTAAAATAGCCGGTTTGCCAAAAGGAATAAATGTTTCTTCCATTTTTTCCTGTTCTAATAATGGTTCTTCATCTTTTGATGATGTTGTATCCATCAAAAAGACTTTCTCAGTTGGATATTGTTGAACTTGTCTTTTTGAATTTGTATCATCATTAATAGATAATGATCTTATTTGTTGATTCCTTTCATATTTAAAAATAGATGGTTCATTGCTTGTTTCATTATTACAAACCTTTGGTACTTGTGGTTTGATAGTAAGTGTTTCTTTCAATATTTGGCTATCTAGATATATTGTTTTACTTAATCTTTATATAATTTATAAAATAATTCATCATTATAATTAACAAAAATAGATATTTATATTATTAGTAATACATAAAAAATTTTATTAAGATAATTATTAATATAATACCGTGTAAAAGCAACTTGAATTAAAACTACAAGAGTATGTTCTGCTGATCTACGTAATAGTTCTAAAAGCATAATATGTAAGTCAATTATATTATTAAGTATCTAAATTATATTAGTTGTTAAATTTTTAAATACCATTAACTCTAACTTGAAAACACATTCCAAATGCAGCTTCAACCATTTCACAAATAGCCTTATCATCAAGACCATATTTACCTGCTTTACTAGTGGCAGTAATTTGTAATAAACGTAAAATTTGTGATAAGACAACCTCATCTGAAGCAACATCTGTTGCTTCAAATTTACAATGAGTAACCGATGTTACTAAAGCTGAAATTGCATAGTATAAATTTTGATGTTTTATATCTTTAAATAAAAAATTTAAAATCAAAATATATATATAAAAAAAAAAAAAAAAAAAAAAAATTTGTTTACTTTCTTAAATTTTAAAGCATATGAAAAAATCTATATTTATTTCATATTTTTTTTTTTTTTAAATTTACATATATTTCAATGTTTATAATAATATTTTTTTTAAAAAAAATTACTTATTATTTCATATTTAATAAATTTTTCGACACTAGAAAGTGCTGCACCAGTAATAGGTCCTGTTGTTTCACCACTTCTTATAATTTCTAAAAATGGAAATAGTAATTCAAATGGATCTAACTCGCAAATAGCTATTGCATAAAAAAGTAATTTAAAAAAAATAATTTGCTTTAATATATATAATAAATTTTAAATTATATTCATAAATTTATATGACATATATTTCAATTACAATTAATATATGGTAGTCTATTTTGTAATTTCATTAAATCTTGTAATAATTTATTATTCTTTATATAATGTATAAAAAAAAAAAAAAAAAAAAAAAAAAAGTATATATATATATTATAGTCATTAATTAAAAAATAATAATGAAATTTTAAAATTTCAATATTTATCAAAATTTAATATTCATTAATATATATATATTTTACTTTTTCAAATTTAACTTTGGTTGAAATATCTTCTGCATTCATTAAATTTTCATAATACTTTTTTCCTCCCATAATAGATAAAGCTGTAATTTGATTTTTAGAAATGTTTGAATTATTTCTTTCTAATATATTACTTATTGATATATTCCATCTTTGATTTTTCCTCATAACATTAATAAGTGACATGATTTCTGAATTAATAATATATGACCATTTTAATTCAGGAAATGTTTCTGATTTTTTCCCTTTACCCATTTTCCTTTTTTATAATTCCTATTAAAAAAATGTTTTTTTATATATATTTTGATATTAAATAGTAAAGATATATATCTAATTGTTGATATAAATTATGAAAGTAATTTTTTTTGAAATTAAATTAAAATATACATATTAATAAGCACAATTAATGTTAATGTTTTGTTAGAATATGTACATTATTAAATAACTTTTTATGTTATATATAAATTAAGAGAAAAATAAAATTAGAATTAATAATATTAAAACAAAAAAACTAATATTCTATTATTTTTATAAAAACAAAAAACAATTAATTTTTAAACTATACATTTGATTACATCTTATTATTTATTTATTTATTTATTTATTGATAAATTAAAGATATAAAATATATATATATATATATATATATTTATAATTAAATTATTTAAAGAATTTATATAAATATATAATAAATAATTATCCATTCATTTTATTAATAAGATCTTATATTGTAATTAATTACCTAATTATTTTTTTATTAATATATAATTATTTTATTGTTCTATATTTCCTTTCACACTTTATTTCGATAAATTTAAGAAATTTAAAATAAACTTTATTGTTTTAATATTTTTATTCTTTATTATTTTAGTTTAATATATTTTTACTTTTATGAATTTATAATATATAATTTTTTTTTTTCATTATTCTATTTTTATTTGCTTTTCTTTAAGGATAAAATATTGGTATTTATAAATATATATATGAGAAAAATAAAAATTATTAAAAAATAAAATCAATAAAAAAGAATTATATATATAATAAATTTATCCTTAAAAAATTTATATTGTAAAAAAAAAAAAAAAAAAGAATAAAACAATGGAAGAATTAAAAATAAAGAGTTTTTATATTTTAAATAATTTTGATTTTTAAAAAATAATTCGATATTTTTTTATTAATAAATAAAGTTTAGATTATTGATGATTTTGTAATTTTAAAATGGATAATTAATAATTTATTTATTTAAATATTTAATTTGGTTAATTTGCTAATTATCTAGTTAATTAGTTTTTTATTTATTTATTTATTTATTTATTTATTTATTTATTTATTTATTTATTTATTTATTTATTTATTTATTTATTTATTTATTTATTTATTTATTTATTTATTTATTTATTTATTTATTTATTTATTTATTTATTTATTTATTCTTTACTTCAGATAAAAATTCTAATACTAATAAAAAATTTTTTGAGATTAATAATTATATGTTAAAAAATTGGTTTATATATTAATCACAAAATTTAATAATTCTAAAAATGCTCATTTCGAATTATATTAACAATCTATGTATAAATTATTATTATTACTACGATAATGAAATAAAATTAAATAGATGTATCATAAATCGTATATTTAATGTATACATTTTCTGATATTAATTTTAAAAAATTTTCAAAAAAATTATTGGTCCATAACTTTAAAATTAAGAAAACTTTTAAAAGTTTTATTAGTAATCACTATTTTTACTTTTGTTGAAAATTTAAATAAAACAAAATGTCTAATAAAAGAAAGATTAATGGAAATAATAAAGATACAAATATAAAAGCTAAAATTGCAATACCAAAACATTCAACAATTACTATTTTTGAAAATGAATTTCATTATATTAAAGTTAATCTGTAAATATCATTTACAATATTATATAATAATAAATCTTAAAGAAATAAGATTTTATAATAATTTTATACTGTAACATATAATAAAATGTATTTATTTCCTTATTATTTATTTTTCTTAGAGAATTTGAAACTCCAAGAAAACTTTCAGAAGGATTTTATAAAAAAGCTATAACAACAGCACTTTTTGAAGCCTTTGGTAATACAGGAGCAGGATTATCAATTGATATATTAGAATTTGATTTTGAAAATCAAATTAGTATATTAAGAATTCCTAATGAGTAAAAATCTTTAATTATAATTAAAATAATTTAATTAGAAATAAAAATTCATATGTATTATTAGTAAAATCATAAAAAATGAAAAAAATTTATAGATTATGAAAATCTAATTTCTTTATTGATTTATTATAAAATAGTTCAATATCCATGTTTGGTAGTTCTTTAACCTTATTTCATGTATTTGAAAATAATCCATGTCGTTTTAATATTATATCGATTTCACCATTTTTAATATCACTTGCTCATAATTCAAGATCTTGGAATCCTTCATAATGCACGTAACAACGACAAATTAAAGAAAAATAAATAATTATTAATTTATTATATTTAATTTAATCTATTTAATATATTTTATTTGTTAAATTCCATTAATAAAAAATTCATATAAAATCAAATAATAGGATATTATGAAGCTTTAATTTACTTAAATTTCTTATATATATATAAGAAATTTAAGTAAATTAAAGCTTCATATTAATAAATAATCCTAATAAATTAATAATTTATTTTAACTTTAATAATATACTGTATATGTACTATATTTATAAAATTCATATTCAATAAAAAAAACAAAAAAATAAAAATAATATTTAAAATATATAACATAATTGTTATTATAATTCGTAGATACAAATATAAATTTATTGTATATAAGATTTATCTTTTATATCTTTTTGTATTATTTAAAATTTATTTATTTATTTATTTATTTATTTATTTATTTATTTATTTATTTATTTATTTATTTATTTATTTATTTATTTATTTATTTATTTATTTATTTATTTATTTATTTATTTATTTATTTATTTATTTATTTAATAATATTTAATTTTTTTAAATAGAAAAAAAAAACATTTTTTTTATTATAATCTACTTCTACCCAAAATATTAACGTTTCTTATAATTTTTATTATTTTTATAATTTTATAATTTTTTATTATTTTTATTATATATAATTATTATTATAAAATAATAATAATATTTAATTTAATATTATTTTTTAAAAATATTAATTATATGAGAAAAAAAAATAAAAGGTAAATAAAAAAAAAATTTATTAAATAAAATATAAAATATTAAAAAATAATAATAAAAAAAAGAACAAATGTATAAACATAAAAAAAAAAAAAAAACAATTAATCCCAATTTATTTTTTCTTTTATTTGTATTTTAAATTATTTAAAAAATATTTTTTTTTTCTTTTGCCCTCAACTATATTTAATACTTTATATTTTAATTTGGATATAATTTTTTCTCCTAATCTACTTATTTTTTTAATTGGATTGTTTGGTAATTTGTATGTTTTCTAGTGTTATTAGAAAATGGTATTGATTTGGTTTTTTTTTTTTTTTTTTTTTTTTTTTTTTTTTTTTTTTTTTTTTTTTATTTATTTATTTATTTATTTTTTTTTATTTTATTTTTATTTTTTTTTTTTTTATTTATTTATTAATTTATTTATTTTATTTTATTTATTTTTTTATTATTATTGTTGTTGGTTTTGGTGTATTTTCTATTTTACCAAATTCTACTTTTGTTTTCTTTAAATTTTTGTTAATTATTTTTTCAAAAAACATTATATCACATATTTTTAAAATCAAAATACATATAAAATATATATAAAATAATAACAATATATATATATAAAAAAAGGAATATTTAAAGAAATAGGAAATTTTTAATAAAAATAATATAAAAAAATTTAAATAAAATCAAAGAAAATGAATAATTTTTTTATATAGATTTATATAAAAATAAAAAAAAAATTTAAAATATAAAAATATGATTATTAAAATTAAAATAATTAAAAAAAAATTAATTATTTAAAATAGATTTATCCGAAATAATGTCCACCATTATAATATTGATCATAAGAATATCCAGCACTTCTATTGTATTGTTCATAACCATTAGTTGTTGGTGGAGTGTTATTTACGTTGTTGCTCATCATACCAGAAACATTAGATCCTGTATTAAGTGAAGAACGTTTATTGCTTTGATCATTAGCATTTTGATTAGCATCATTACCCTCAGTTCTTTGTTGATCTATGTTACCACCATAATAATATGGATTAGCAGATGTAGTATCAGCCATCATTCCATTCATACCCATTGCTGGATTTGGATAATATGGATATCCAGCAGTCATTGGATACATATATTGTGGAGGAGCAGCATTTTGATAGTATGGATCTGGGCCCTTATCCTTTCCCCAAGAACACTATTTCATTAATTTATAAATATTGTTAAAAATAATTATTTCTTTTTTTCTTTGCTTTAATTAATATACGTTTATATCTATATATTTTAAATTACAATTAATCATTGAATTTTTCTAAATACCTTAGCTGGACGACCCTTAATCATAGTACCATTTAAGGCAACAATAGCACTAGTTGCATTTTCATGAGTATCAAATCTATTTAATATAAATTGATATTTATAATTAATATTATAATTAAAAATAAATAAAAATATTATATTATATTATTAAAGAATTATAAAGAATTATATACTTACTTAATAAATGCATAACCTCTATCAGCTTGTACACGGATATTAACAATATAACCAAATTGTTGGAAAAGAGGTATTAAATCATCCTCTAAAAGTTATAATCAATAAATAATTAAATAGTATTATTTTATAAGTTAATTTAGTTCAGCCCTACTTATATAAATATATTCATTTACTTACGAGTAGTACTTGGTGGGAAGTTACCAACATAGACAGTAGTATTATAATATGATGATTGGTTAGCAACAGCTTCATAAGTTAATGGTTGGCCTTTATTTAAAATAAAAATTAAAAAATAATATAAAAAAGTTTTATACTATTATTAATATTCTTTATATAAATCAATATTAATTAATACAAATATATATAATCCATTCAATTTTATACCATTTTGATTGTTTATATTGTCATTATTTTGACCAGCATTGATTCCCTTTTGATTTGCCCAATTAACACGAATTTGACGATTACCTAACCATTCACCATTCATAGTTGATATAGCTTGTTCAGCATCCTTTTTAAATTCATATTTTCAATGAATTAATATATGATATTAAGTTTAAAAAAATATTACATATACATATAATATTATACTTACAGCTTTATCACGGAAAGCCACAAACCCATAACCTCTAGATTTTCCTGAATTAACATCCCACATTACTCTTGCATCACTTTTAATATTTTTAATAGAATAAAAAATAATTTAAGTAATTTATTGTTTATTTTCTTTATTTTTTTTAATAATAAAAAAAAAAAAAAAAAACCTACGATAAGCTACTAAAAGCACTAAAAGCCTTAGCTAAATTAGTGTCATTAACTTCTGGACTAAGATCACCAACAAAAATGTGATAGTGGTTAGAGGTATCTTCCTTATGACTATTTGAACCTGCAAAAGCCCAATTAACTCGAATTTCCTTTGTTAATAATTTCAATAAAAAAAAAATTAAAATAAAGTCGAAAAAAAAAATAATTTTTTATTAAATAATAAACTTACCGAGTCCATAACTTTTCTACCATTTAAAGCTTGTAAAGCAAATTCTGCAGCACGATGATTACCATATTCAACAAAACCATAATTTAATCCACCATGAGTATACTTAATATATAAAACAATAAATATATAATATTAACAATAGATTATTTCACAATAAGAAATTATATTTAAATATACTAACATTTTTGTCTATAATAATTTTAACACTAAGAACTTCATCACCATTTACTGAAGTAAAAATTTGTTGTAAAACTTCGTTTGTAACTCTTGGATCTTTTATTCAAAAAATTTATATTTTCGAGTTTTTTATTATTTTATATATATATATATATATTTTTTTTTTTTTGTTTTTGTTTATATTTATGTATAATTTTGTTTTTTGTTTTTGTTTATTTTTTGTTTGTTTATTTGTTTATATAAAATATTAATATATATATATATATATACAATTAAAATTATATACAAAATTTACATTATGAAGAAAAAAAAAACAATATATATATTGAATTAGTTAATTAATTATTCACCAACCAAGATTTCCAACGTATAAACTTTTGCAATCATTAGATAAATCATTTGTTTGTTCTAATCCAGAAGCCATTTTTATATATTATAATTATGAAATTAAAATCTATAAAAATATAAAAATATAAAAATATACATATAAATATATTAATATATTACAATTAGTAACTTATCAATTCCATATATTAAATTTAAAAATATATATTATATATTTTTATTTTCATTTAATAGTTTATTTTCATAATGTATAATTACAATGCTCATAAATCAACAACTAATTTACTATATTAATTAATTTTTATTTGATTTTATTTAATTAATTATTTATTATTTTTTTTCTTAAAATAATATTACATCTTATCCTTTATTATTTATTTATTTATACTTTTAATTTAATATATTTATATATATCCTTCAATACGTATAATAATATACTCATTTCAATGATATATTCATTTAATTTTACTTCTTATTAATTATTTTGTTTCAATTCAAAGTCTGAATCAAATTTTTATAAGAAATCATTTTAAAATAAATTTTAATTTTGATTAATCTTTCAAGTATATTCAATAAATTACATATTAAAATGTAATATCTGATATTGATATTTTTTAAAATTATTTCTTTATTACTTTATATTTATATTAATTTTATATAGAAAAATATATTACAAAAGATAATTATACAAAAGAAATGTTAATTTATCTAGAGAAATATAAAGAGTTTATTAATATAAAAAAAAAATACTATTAATATATTTCTTTAAATAAATAAAATAGTGCATAAAAAATAAAATTAAAAAATAGAAGATGAATATATAAAAATTATTAATATAAAAAAATAAATTTTTAGTAATAAATTTTTATATTTGATATTTATTTAATATTTATTAATATTTATTTAATGATTTAATAATATTTATATATAATATATTAATATTTTATATTTCTATTTAAAAAAAAAAAAAAAAAAAAAAAAAAAATATTTTGATTTATTATTATTATAATATATATTATTATTGTTAGAATATGTGAAATGTATGAAAAATAAGCTTCAAATGTATTGAAACATATTGTAATATAAATAATGTATAAGCCACAATGTATTAATATAAAAGCATTTAATTTAGAATAATTAAGTGCTAGTAACTCTTTATCATAAAATATATTAATAAAATTGACATAATTATAAACCATAAATTCATAACTCTCAACAATTATTATTATTATTATTATTATTATTATTATTATTATTATTATTATTATTTTTATTTTATTATTATTATTATTATTTTTATTTTTATTTTATTATTATTATTATTATCATTATTATTATTACTTTATTATTTTATTATTATTATTTTATTATTATTATTTTATTATTATTACTTTATTATTTTATTATTATTATTTTATTATTATTATTTTATTATTATTAATTTATTATTTTATTATTATTATTTTATTATTATTATTTTATTATTATTAATTTATTATTATTATTTTATTATTATTTTATTATTATTATTTTATTATTATTATTATTTTATTATTATTATTATTTTATTATTATTATTAGTATTATTTTATTATTACTATTATTATTATTGATAAGAGTTTGTATTTTATTGTATATAATTATGTCATTTTTATTTATATATTTTATAATAAAGAGTACTAGTATACAATAGTTTTAATTTTTACAGGGGAGTGCGCATTTCGAAAATTTTATTACAAAAATTTGTATTTTGCTGTATGGCTTAAATATTTTTAATTTTAAGCCACTTAATTTTATTAAAATTTTAATGAATAATAATTAATTAATTAAATAAATAAAATTACAATTCTCAAAAATTTTCAAACATGTAATCTTACGTAGGGCGTATATCTAATTGTATCATATTTTTGTGGCTTTTTCTACAATTTTTAAAAAGCCATATATTCACAATATGGCGTGAATAATAATTGTGGTGATATTTTATGACGTAAATTTATAAGCCACCAAGAATTTGGCGAATTTCAACTGGACGAAATTCAACTTTTGGCGAAATACAACACTTCAATAAATAATAATTAGGTTAGGTATTTCTATTTAACATTGAAAAATAAAATAAAAATAAATAAACATTTTATTTTTTAATGCTTAAAAAATAAAAAAAAAAAAAAAAAAAAAATAAGAAATAAGAAAACTTTTTTTTTAAACATTAAAATATAAAATAAAAATATATAAAAATTTATTTTTTAAACATTAAAAAAAAAGAAATAAAATAAAATAAAATAAAAAATAAAAAATAAAAAAAATAAATAAATAAATAAATAAAATAGTAAATAAAGAAATAATAAATAATTAATAATTAAATAATTATTTAAATAATTATATAATTAATTAAAAAATGGTTTATTATTTTAAATATTAAAAAAAAAAAAGTTTCAAAGCATTAAAAGTATATTTATTAAAATATTTTATTGAAAATTTTTAATTATCAATGGAAGACAATATAGAAATTGAAATAAGTGAAACAAATCGAGGAAATGAACAAATTATTATTAATAAAAAACACAAAGTTAATTTTTCATTTCAAAGGAAAGATAAATCAAAAATTTATAGATGCACTGAATATAAGACTTTAAATAAATGTAAATCTTTAATTATTTTAAATAATAAAAAGGAGGTTTTAAAATATGAAAGTTTACATAACCATCTCGAAAAAGAAATTGATGTGCCTATATCAGTAGCAAAACATAAAATTAAGGAAGAAATTAAGAAAAATTCAATTCCTATGGATATAAAACCTAAACATATATTTAATGCCGTTTCTCAAGAAATGGGACTTATATGTCCCGAATATAGTACAATTAGATCCCAAATAATAAGAAATATAAATAAACAATTTCCTCCAAACATAGAAAGTTTTGATGATATTCCCATTGAATCAAAATATTATAAAACGAAAAGAAATGAAAATTTTATGATATTTAAAAATACTGATCTAATAATCTTTCAATCACCATTCCAAGCATATTTATTTTCGAATTATCATAAAAATATATTTGCGGACGGTACATTTTATGCAGCACCGAAATTTAGTTATCAGTTATTTATAACAAGAACTTATGTTGGGTAATTTAATATGTTTTGCACTACTTCCGTTTCTATATTAAAAAATAAAAAACAATCTACATATGAAACATCATTTAAAGAAATAAAAAAAAAAAGCAAATAAATTTAGGTGTAATACATTAATTACTACAATTGATTTTCATTGTGATTTTGAACAAGGTATATCTAATGCCGCAAAAAAAGTTTTTCCCAATATAAATATTAAATATTGTGTTTGGCATTACAAAAGATCATTAGAAAAACAAAAAAATATATTATGTTATCATAAAGTGAAGAATAATAATGATGTATTTATTTATTATAAAGTTATTTCGAACTTACCCTTTATGAACCTTAACTATATATTTGATATTTATATTATAATAAAAAGAATTTTTCAAAAAAAAAAAAGTATAATAATTTTCTACAATTTTTAGAATATTTTAATAAAAATTATCTACTTAAGTATAATGTTAATGATTGGAATTATTATGAAAATATAGAGCATTTAACAAACAATGCATCAGAATCTTATATTAGCTACTTAAATAATATATTTCCAAATAAACCTTTATTTTATAAATATATATATTAAAAGAAGAAGAAAACTTATCTTATAATGATTACCAAAGGAGAACACTAAAGGAACTTGGAAAAAAAAGCAAAAAATATTTAGTGCAACTGATGAAATTAAAATTTTAATTGAAAATTACAAAAGTAAGGAAATAAATTTATTTTATAATGGATACAACAGAATTGAATTAGTTAAATTATAGAAAGATTGCTTAATTGATTTAAACGATATAAATATTAATTTAAAATAAATAATCTTAATTTAAAAAAATGCTAGAAAAATACAAATTTATTTATTTTAAATTTATATTTATAATGGTTTAAATAAAAATTAAATAATCATAATTTAAAAAAATGCTAGAAAAATACAAATTTATTTACCTATTGTGTTTATTTAATAATCTTAATAGAAATTAATTTTTAGTTATTTTTATTAAGTAATTTATAACTAAAACCGATTTATTTGAAACTAGTTAAATTTTTATTAATATCAATATCAATTTAAAAATTTATTCATTTATAATTTATTTATTAATTTATTTATTTATTACATTATAATACGCCATGTTTTCTGAAATGCACTACAACAAAGGGGGTGTGTCATTTCGAAAATTTTTATTACATAAATTTGTATTTTGTTGTAGTGTATTTCGTATTATAATGTAATAAATAAATAAATGAATAAATAAATTATAAATGAATAAATAATTTTTTAAATGATAATAAAAATAATTAAGACAAACGTTTATTATGACTAAAATAATTTTTTTTAGAAAATTAAATAAAAATATATATATATATATATAATTACTATATAAAATAATTATTATATTTTTTTATTTTATTTTAAATAATATTAATTATTATTAATACCTTGTTTATATTATCAACAGAATTACATACGTAATTACATAATTGAATAATTAAAAAAAAATAAATATATAAATAGGTTTATAATTAGTATTTTTTATAATATTATATTAAAGTATTAATTTTATAAATTAAAATGTTTAAAAATTTATTAACTGCTTTGTTAATTGCTACTGCATGCATTACTTATGTTTGTGGTATAAAATTGGTTGGACCAGCTATATATACAGATATATCTCATCTATATTTCCTTAATTCTAGAGATTGCAAAAATACATATATATGTAAAGGTTATGGTATTATAAAAAAATAGTAATTGTGGATTTTATGACTGTTTTCTCCCTAATTCAGTAGCTAATTATAGAGAAATCCCTGTTGGAGCATATCATAGAGATACACAATATAAAAATCCAGATAAATGTAAATGGATTACTAGACATATAAGTACCAAAAATGGATGTTATTACACACCAAATAACACAAGAGGTGGATTTTCATGGAGAGGTTATGTTAATCATGATCGTGTTTATGATATAGTTGGTAAATACTATCTTACTGAATATGGCTGGTGTTGGCGTGGTTAAATAAATAAAAAATAGATTTTTTATATATTAATTTTAAATTTTATTAAACTAAATATTATTTTTTTAAAAATTAAGATAATATATAAACCATATAAATATATATAAGTTTAACATATATAAAAATATTAAATAATAAAGTATATAGATGAAATAAATATAAAATAAAATAAAATAAAAAATATAATAATTATTTATATATATAGAAATCATATTTTAATTTTTTTTCATTTATTTTTCTAAAAAAAAAAAATTTTAGTTATAATAATGTTTGTCTTTTAATTATGTAAAAAGTTTATATGAAACAGATTACAAATAACAAAATACACAAAATATATATATATAAAAACACGTAATAAAAAATTCCTTTTTTTTAATAAATAATCTTTTATTAAATTAAAAATAAATCTCTTCTCGTTATTAACTATTTGATAGTCAATAACTAATACATCGATTTAAATAATGAATTTTACATGTATTTATATTTTTTCATGATTATATTTTAATATATCAAACCTATTTAATATACATATATTACTATTTATTTATAAACAAAATATTTATTAATAATTTTATTAAATAATAATTAACTAAAACTAAACAATAATTAATTCAATAAACTTTCAACTTTTTTACAATAATAATTAAATTCAATAAAAACTCATTTATTATTTATTTATTATTTAAATATTATTAATACTAATGTTTATATACTTACAATTCAAAACTATTTTTATAAACTATTTAAACTAATTTTAACTATTTAAAACTATTCCGAAATTAATTTTAAAGTATTTTAAACTAACTAAACTAAATTAACTAACTAAACTAAAATAACTAAATTAAATAAACTAAATTAACTAACTTAAATAAATTATTTAGATTAAATTTATTATCCAAAATTATTTAAATAATAATTTATCCTTTATGAAAAGTTTACATAAATTTATAATTAATTTCATAAACGTAAATCATAAATTTATGTAATTTTATTACATTAATTAATTATGTAATAATTAATTATTAAAGATTTTATTATATCTTTACAAATTATTATATTTTATTATAGTAAATAAAAAAATTTAAATAAAAAGTAAATAATTTTTAATTATTTATAATTCATATTTTCATAAACGATATATATATATTAATTTAAATAATA
This sequence comes from Neocallimastix lanati (nom. inval.), assembly GCA_016946835.1. Classification (NCBI taxonomy): domain Eukaryota; kingdom Fungi; phylum Neocallimastigomycota; class Neocallimastigomycetes; order Neocallimastigales; family Neocallimastigaceae; genus Neocallimastix; species Neocallimastix lanati (nom. inval.). The sequence goes on along the minus strand of JACVTC010000154.1, from coordinate 300,490 downwards.
TAAGAATTAAAAATTAAAACAATATGAATTGAATAATTGATCCTATTAAAATAATTAATTATTTGCATAGTAATATTTATAATGTTTGATCAATATGAATCAATTATTATTAAAATATAATAATAACAATTAGAATTTTAATAAAATAATAAAAATCTTTTATTGAATTTAATATTTTTAATAACATAATTAATTTTGAAAAGTATATTGATATTAATAATGTTAAATATAGCACTTAAATTCTGAAATGATATTTATATTTTATTATGCGTTTATTTATTTATTTATTGCTTTTATATTTTAGAAAGACCTTCATCATTTAAGAATATGTTATTACATGTTATTTATATTTATTTTCTAGTCTAACATCATTGGTAACATTTAACGTTACACTGCATTATTTTATCGAATAAAAAAATATTTTACACTTAATAATGTAGTATAATGTACAATGTAATTAAACACAAAACTGTAATATTTAACATTCCCCTTACATTGGCATTTTCTACATTTCCATGATGAAGTCTGCGAAGTATTTAAGCTTTGGTCCAGAAATACTTTTGGTTAATGGATCTGCCATCATTGAGTTAGAACCAATGAATGTTAATTTAATTTCATTTTTCATAATTTCATCTTGAACATATTTGTATTTTATATCCAGCGAAATCTGCATCACAATAAGCTCTTAAAATTTTCTTTCCGTTATAATGAATTGAATAGTCCTTGGTACTTTTAAGATATTTTAGTATTTGTATACCTGCATTCAAATCAGCTTTTGTTGGATTCTCAGAAAATCTTGCAGCTTGATTTACTGCAAATGCTATGTCAGGTCTTGTTTTTGTTAATACATATAATAGAGATCCAATCAGTTTTATTAATTTTCTCAGAGTTTTCTCTTTCTTCTAATTTTGCATTAATACATGGTATTCTAGTTATTTTAGTATTGTTTATGTTGTAGTTAGTTAACATTTTTTCAATATAATCTTTTTGATTAATTTTGTAGACTTTATTTGTTTTAACTATATTGATTCCAATAATTTTGTTTGCTGATTTATCTGTGGAGACTCTTGTATTTACGTTTTATCTTTGAAACAACTTCGGTAATTTCTTTATTCTCTCCTGCAATTAGTATATCATCAACATAGAGTGTTAGTAATAAGCATAATTTATTATTTTTATATTTACCAAATAAACAACTATCTGTATGTAAAGATATCTTTATATCTTTAATAAATTTATGTAATTCATTATTACATTAATTTATGTATGAAATTTTTTCCACGATATCTTGAGTAAAATTATGTAATTTACATTAATTTATGAATTAAAGCGTATTTCAATAAATTTATGTAAACGAAAAATCATACATCAAATTTACGTACATGAATTAAATACTTTAAATAATTATTTCTCCTTAAATTAATAATTGAAATTTAAAATTATAAATTAGAACTTAAATTATTTAAATTTATATTTATTAAATATGAAATTAAATAATTTAGTCACGAAAAATTCGCCAAATCTGTTATTGTTAAATTTTTATTTATTTAAATAGTATAGTTTAATATTATTAATAGTTTTTAGTTTAATTTTAAATTAGTTAAAATATTTAAATAGTTATAATAAAAAATAGTTAATTAGAAAATTATACTATAATTAGTTTTAGTTTAAATATTTTATTATTTTATAAAATTAATTATTATTAATATTTAAATTGAATATATGTAAATTAAATTAATTTAATATATTAGAATATAATTAAGAAAAAATATAAATATTGTAAATTTTCTTTAATTGAAAAAATGTAATTGTTATTTTTTTTATAATTTGATAGTTCATAACATAATAAGAACTATTAAATAAAAGATTTTTAATAAACCAAATGTTTTTAATAAAAAGAATTTATTTTATATTAGTGTTTTTGTATTATTATAATCTGTTTTAAAATAAAACACTTTATACTGTATTATACTGAATTAACCCAATTTTCTTAAGAAAACCGGAGATCTCGTAAAACCATTGTCTTCCAGCTTGTTTGAGTCCATAGATAGCCTTTCGTAATAATCCTGATTTTCCTCATTTGAAATTTTTATCACCGATTGGAATTTGTACATAAATTTTCTCATCTAATTTAGCGTTCAAATATGCAGCTTTAATATCGATTTGTCTTAAATCCCATTTATATATAGATATATAGATGCAATAGCAATAGTTAATCTAAAACTATCTATTTCTATTGTAGGAGAATAGGTGCAGTTATAATCAACTCCTTTAATTTGTCGAAAATCTTTGACGACCAATCTAGCTTTATATATACCATTATCTTTTATAGTAAAAACCCATTTAACGTCGAGTGGCTTAATGCCTTTTGGGATTTTTTTATTTTCAACAATTTTCATTACATTATTTCCATATAAATTTTGTAATTCTTTGTTAATTACGTCTTTCCATTTGTCCGCATTTTCTGAATTCATAGCTTCTTCATAATTCTTGGGAATTAATGTATTAATATTATTGACTCTGTTTCTCTTGTGTCTTTCGTTTTCATCTGAGTCTGTTTTCCTTTCAAAAGATGGTTTATTTGATGTAGATATTCTATCTTTTATTTTTCTTTCTTCATTCGATTGATAATTTTTTCTTTTTCTTTTTCGATAGTTTTTTGTTTTCTCGTTATCAATTTTATCATTTTTGTTTACTAGTTTATCGAAAATTTTATTATTTCTTTTAATATTAAATTTAAAGTTCTTTTCTTTGTTCTTTCTTAGTTTTCTTTTATCTAAAGGTTCCAGATCACTAAAACTGTCCTCAGATTCGTTCTCTGAATTATAGTCATTCATTTTATTATTATCATATATTTTATTATTTTCCAAATTTGATTTTTCATTCATCTTCATATTAGCCAGATTTTTATGATTGCTTTCAATTCTATTCTCAATAAGTTTCTGGTCTAAAATTTCATAATTATTAAGGTTTGATTTAGATAAATTTTTATAATTACTAAGGTTTGAAATTTTTAATTTATTCTTAAATTTGAAATTTTTGAAATTTTTATTCAAATTTTTATTAATAAAACTTTTTTTCACATTTTTGTTCAAAAAATCATTTTTTGTGATTTTTATACCCTTTATGTTATTATCGTTATTTCTATTAATAAAAGTGCTATTTTCATTACTTTTACTATTATCATGTAGGGTTTTGGCATGGTTTTCGTTTGATGAAATTTTTATATTATCTTCAATATTTGAATTTTTGAGTATTTCCTCTTGTTTTTCAGCTAATTTTTGATTTTCATTAATTTTATCTTCATTGATTTTATCATCATTAATTTTGTTTTCATTAATTATTTCGTTTTATGAATTATTATCCAACATGTTTTCATTATTGTATTTATCCATTAAATCAATATTATCTTCAATATTAATTTTATTCGGTTTGTTTTCATTCATTTCAAATTCATTATGATAAATAGATTGACTAAATTGATGTTGTGAATCATGTTGTGAGTCCAGTTCCCCCTCAATTTGTTTATCTGAAGGATTTGAGGAATGAAAAAATGATGTGCCAAGTGAACCTAGAGTACTTTCATTGAAGTATGCGTCACGAACTATAATTATTGTTTAAGTAATGTCGAGGACACGATAACCTGGAGAATCTAATGAGTATCCTAAGAAAATACCTGGTTTTGTATTATTTTCAAATTTTCCTTGTTTGTATCTATTAAGGAAAAATACTTTACATCCAAACACTTTAAGTTTAGATATATCAATTTTCTTATTAAAAAATACCTCGTTCGGGATTTTAAAATTAATTCCTTGGTGCGGATTTAAATCATACAATATACATGCACATTTAATAGCTTCATCCCATAAAATAGGTGATAATTTAGCTGCACCAAGTAATGTTTTCGCTCAGTTATCTAATGTCTGATTAATTCTTTCAGCCCGACCATTTTGTTGGGGATTACCTGGTGTTGAATGATTAAATATAATTCCATTATTTTTAAGATAATTTATAAAATTAGAATTGTTATATTCTAAACCGTTATCAGATCTTACTTCTTTTATATTGTAATTACAAGTATTTTTCATAAGTTTATGAAATTCAATAAATTTTTGTACTGCTTCAGATTTGTGTTTCAGTAAGTAGACCCAACATTTTCTACTGAAGTCATCTATGAATGTTATATAATATTTGTATCCACTAAATGATGGTGAAGGCTTTAGTGGTCCGACTATATCAGAATGAATGACTTGTAATGGTGAGGAACTCTTGTTGATTGTTTTGTTGAATGGTTTTTTCTTGAGTTTACATATTTTGCAATCTTCACAATTTATATTATCATTCTTTTCTTCCTTAATGTTGTTGTTTTCTAGAAATTTTTGAAGATTTTGATTGTAATAGTGGCCTAATCTAGCATGCCATAATTTTAAATCGACATTGTTTTTATTATAACCTATATTTTTCATTGAGCTTGTATTTAAAGTAAAGAGGTTTTCATCATTTGTATAAACGGTAGTAATTAGTTTATTATTTTTAAATATTTGGAGTCTTTCTTTATTGTTATGCATATCCATTACTAATTTGAAGCCTTTTTTACATAGGTAATGAGTGGAAATTAAATTATTTTGTATGTTTGGAACATAAAATACTTCTCCAATAGAAAAATTATTATTTTTATACATTCCTTTGTACATACCCTTTTTGTATATTCTTTCGAATTGTCCGTTTAGGTGTAAAGATATTATTAATATCTTTATAAATTTTAATTAAATTTAATCATAAATTTAAGTAAAATTGAAATAAATCTATTAAAAATCACGTGTATAAAATTATTGCAAATAATTTTAAACAAAACTTCGACTTCTTCCCAATCATATTAATAAATTAAAAATTTCTCTTGTGAAACTAGTAATTGAAAATCATTTCTTTTTATGTAATTTAATTTAAATAATAAGAGTTAAGGTTTTTTACAAGATAAATTAACAACATGAAACTATGCAATTAGTCATGTTGAAACTTGCGGCATTTTATGCTAAAATCATATTAAATAATTATGACAACTTTTATATTAATTTTAAATAGAAAATATAATAAGAATTTATTAATAATATTTAAATAATAAATAAATAATAAATGAGCTCGATTGAAATTGTTTATATTTATTTTAATTATTAATTATAATTTTCTTTATTTAGTAATAGTTAATTATTTATTATTAGTTTAGGTTAGTATTGTTTTTAAATAAATAGTTAGATAATATAATTCAATAGGAATTATATATTCTAAATGTAATAAGATAAAAATATAAATAGTTAACCAAATTTCATGTATTTTAATCGATGTAATTGTTATTAACGATTTATTGTTAATAACACTAATAATTAATAAAGATTATTTTAAAATCTAAATATAATAAAACTTATTTGTTTATAAAACATTTTTGTGTTATTTAGTGTTATTATAATTTTTGACTTATAATCTATTTTTTAAATCAAAACTTTATAATAACAATTACCTTTTTCTCTCAATAAAATACGTTATAAGTCAAGATTATAACACGTGATACGTTAACAGTGGCTTGTGTGTGGCTTGATTCAAAATATTTTTTTTACCAGTTTTAGATTATTGCTACCAGTTTCAGAATATTGCCACCAGCTCTATAATATTGCTACCGAAATTACAATTACACGTCTTAGAACAAGATTCGAAAAACCATAAACCTTTAATATTTTAATTTATAACGTTACGTTTACTCGACAGCACCGCTTCAAAGGATAGAGCTAGATCGACTAGATGAAAAAAACGTTATAGTTTGAAATATTTATTTGTTTGATATTTTTGTTAAAGAAATTGCAAAAATTTAAGTCAATTTAAAATAATCAAATTGGAGGGATTTAACAACCTAATAAGAAGATTCGAAGACCTTAACCTGCAAGAAATGAATCAAGAGAATCATCAAGTTCTGCCCCGTAACAATCAAAAGATTGTTAACGAACCACCGCTATTTTCTGGAATCAAGAAGGACTTTGATGGCTTCCTTACAAGAGCTGAAATAGCTATGGAGGCCAATCCACAAGGTTTCAATAACGACCATACAAAGGTCAGATTTATAATTTCTTATCTTGTCGGTGATCCCTTGATATGGGCCTCAAACTTGCGAAGAAATAATGATCCCCTGCTCAATGTTTATGAAGATTTTATTTAAGAATTAAGAAATCAATTTGGAGAGCAGGACATGAGCACAGTTGTCGCAAACGGTAAATTATGCAGCATCCGACAACATAAATTTGGTCATGTTAGTGAGTATATAAATGAATTTAATAAAATCAGCAGACATTCAGATTTTAACGATTCTGCTAAGATTTATATGTTTGTAAAAGGACTTCACTACAAGATGAGGGAGCACCTTGCAGTGGTAAATCCAAATCCCAACAACTTAAGAAGACTTTTCACTGATGTCCTTAGTATCGAAAGCTTAACTAAGAGACATGAAATAAATGAATTTTTCTATCATAATTATTACCATCGTAAGGAAATAAATAATAATAATCATGCGTCTACTAGTGACCCAATGGAAATAGATTTATACAGAATTAAGAGAGGACAAACGAATACAAGTTACTTCCCTTCTAACCAGAAATTATATCAAGAAAACTCGAATTCAAGAGATGAAGAAAGAAGGAAAGGATTGTGCTATTATTGTAAAAAACCAGGTCATCGCTATTTTAACTGTCCAAATAAGAAGAAACCTGCCGGAGTCAAGATTATCAGTAAACAAGAAAACACCGCTACCACACCCTCAAGTAGTTTAAGAAGAATTAGAAGAATCAACAGCCAAGAAGATATTGTCAAAGTTAGAAAAATCGTGGAAGAACAAAACTCACTTTTGACAAAGAAAAGTAATATCATTGATTTCTATATTAAAACAAACGATATAGAAGAAGTAAAAGCAAGAGTTCTGATCGATTCTGGTTCTGATCTTAATTTTATCCATCCTGAATTCGCTAAAGCCTTTGGAATTAAAACAAAAGAAATCGAAGAACCTTTCCGTGTTACTGGTCTTGGATATGGTGTTTCATCAGTAAAAAAGGAAACTGAGAAATGCGTTCTTCGTTTAAGGAACCACTTGGAAACGATTCAACTCTATGTTCTCAGGATTCCTGATGTTGATATTATCTTGGGTTTACCATGGATCAATAAGCACTCCCCCTACAACTACCATGACGCAAAGAAGATTTCTTTCGGATCCGGTTTCTGTGCAAGACATTGTAACAATGGTAAAAGAAAAAGGAAAAACAAGAACAAGAAAAGGAACAAAGGAAAAGAACCTGCTACCAACCTAGAAGAAAACAAAGTTATTATTGAAGAATCAAGAAAAAGAAAACCTCTCTTTGACTCTGATTCCGACTCTGACTCAGAAGAAGAAATTTCTATTCGTGGCCGCCGAACTCGTATTAGAACTTGCTCTGAATTTAATAATTATGATAGTGATAGTGATATTAATGATACTTTTATGTTAGATAATTTTAGTGATAGCATTAGTGATAGTGATAACTTTAGCGATAGTGATGATATTATTGTTATGAATTGTGATAGTAAAATTAGTACTAATAGTTTAAGGATTTTAAAGAAAATTTGTGAATCTAGTAAATGTAAGAAATTAAATGTAATTGAAAAATGTAATGATGAAGATAATAATTTAAATAAAGATGGTGAAAAGGTCGAAGTACCTGAAATCTATTTGATGTTTAAAGAAGTGTTTAATGAAAATAATTGTAATGTGTTACCTCCGCATCGTAATTATGATTGTGAAATTAAATTAAAAGATAATTGTAGTCTATTTTATGGTCCGTTGTACCCTTTAACTGAAACGGAGAGAGGAGAATTAAAGAAATATTTAGAAGAGAATTTAAAAAAGGGTTTTATTAGGAAATCTTCTTCTCCTGCTGGTGCACCTATTTTATTTGTTAGAAAAAAGGATGGTACTTATAGACCAGTTATTGATTATAGAAAATTGAACGAAATGACCATCCGTAACTCTTATCCACTTCCTTTAATTAGTGAATTGTTGGATAGAGTTAAAGGTGCTAAATATTTTACTAAGTTAGATTTAAAATCTGCTTATAACTTAGTAAGAATTAAAGAAGGTGACGAGTACAAAACTGCCTTTCGTACAAGATACGGGCACTTTGAATATCTCGTTATGCCTTTTGGGCTTAAGAATGCCCCTGCTACATTCCAACATTTTATAAATGATGTTCTCAGTGATTACTTAGATGATTTTGTAATCTCTTACATTGATGACATTTTAATTTATTCTAATACTTTGGAAGAACATCATGTACATGTTAAGAAAGTTTTAAGAAAATTGTTAGAGAATCATTTAGTTGTTAAATTAGAAAAGTGTGAATTTGATGTAACTGAAACTACCTTTCTTGGTTATGTTTTATCAAGAGATGGAATTAAAATGGATAAAGAAAAAGTTAAAGCAATTTTAGATTGGCCTGTTCCAACAAACGTTAAAGAAATTCAATCGTTTATTGGACTTTGTAATTATTACAGAATTTTTATTAAAGACTTTGCGAAAATTGAAAATCCTCTCCACAAATTAACTAGAAAAAATGTTCCTTTTAATTGGAGTTCTGAACAACAAAAAGCGTTTGATACTTTAAAAGAATTATTTACTACTGCTCCTATTTCGAAACATCCTGATAGCAACAAACAATTCATTGTTGAAACTGATACTAGTAATTTTGCTGTTGGTGCAATTCTTTCTCAGGAATTTGATGGGCATTTGCATCCAATTGCTTTTATTTCTACTAGCTTAACTAAATCCCAAAGAAATTACCCTATCTATGACAAAGAACTTCTTGCTATTAAAGTTGCATTGGAAGGATGGAGACATTACTTAGAAGGAGCTCGCCATCAGTTTATTATTTATACTGATCATAAGAATTTAACTTTCCCTCGAAAACCTGAACTTCTTTCCCAACGCCAAATTCGTTGGTATGAATTCTTATCTAGATTTGATTTTAAACTAATTTACAGAGCTGGTAAAAAGTCAGGTAAACCAGATATTTTATCAAGATGTAGTGATCATTTATTTGCTAGTGTTCGTCCTATTTCATGCGTTATTAATTCATGTAGTTTTAAGAATGATTCTTTAATCTCCTCTATTCATGATTCTCTAGCTAATGATGAATTCTATTGCAAAATAACTGAATTTCTTAAAAATGATAAATCAAAAGATCCCCCTTTTAGTAAAATCGATAAATTTTCTCTTGACAAAAATGGTTATTTACTTTTTGAAAATTTAATTTATGTTCCCAATAAAATTAGAATAAGAGTTTTAGAACTCCATCATGACTCTATTTCTGCTGGTCATTTTGGAATTAATAAAACTATTGAACTTATTTCTCGTAATTTCTGGTGGCCTAAATTACAAAAAGATGTTAAAATGTTTATTAAATCTTGTGAAATTTGTTCAAAATCCAAAATCCCAAGACATAAGCCATATGGTTTACTTTCTCCACTTTCTACACCAAATAGAGCCTGGTCTGCTATCTCTATGGATTTTATTGTTGAACTTCCGAAATCCAAAGATATGACCACTATAATGGTTGTTGTGGATCGCTTAACTAAAATGGCTCATTTTATACCTTTTAGATGTCTTCCTACTGCTTCTATTGCTGCTGATTCTTTCATTGCTAATATTTTTAAACTTCATGGTTTCCCCGATTCTATTATTTCTGATCGTGGTTCTCAGTTTACCTCTGATTTTTGGAATCGTCTTTGCTCTCTTTTAAATATTAAGCATTCTTTTTCTACTGCTTATCACCCGCAGACCGATGGTCAAACGGAGAGGGTGAACTCGATATTGGAACAATATCTTCGTTGTTTCATCAATGAAAAGCAAAATAACTGGCTTGATTTATTACCTTTTGCAGAATTTTCCTATAATAATACTTTACAACAGTCAATAAATCAATCACCATTTTTTGCAAATTATGGTTTTAATCCGAAATTTAATCCTGAAATTCCTTCAAATGAGAATCCGCATAGAGCTGAGAAAAGAATATTAAATATTAATGAAAACATTAAATTTTTAAAAGAAAACTTAGAGCAAGCAAAAAAGACTTATAAGAAATATGCAGATCTGAAAAGAATGGATTCTCCAGATTTTAAAGTAGGAAATAAAGTTTATCTTTTAAAGGGTAATACAACAAAGAAAAATAGAAAATTATCTGATCAACTAATAGGACCTTTTGAAATAATAAGAAAAGTTAGTGACTTAGCGTACGAACTTAAACTTCCTAATAATATGCGTTGTCACCCTGTATTTCATGTTTCACTTCTCGAACCTTACCATGAAAATGAATTTTCAAACAGAAGAAATACTCGTAGAAGAAATATTAATCTTAATACGGATACAATTGATAGAACTCCTGAAAGAATAATTAAAATGAAAACCTTTAACAATAAGAATCGTTACTTGATTAAATGGAAAGGATGCGATTTTAGTGAAAATACTTGGATTGATGAAGATCAAATTCTTGATAGACAATTAATACAAGAATATTACAGAAAAGAAAAGAAGAACAAATCTTCGAATGTTAACAACGAATTCTGTCAACCACCTGATGATGCAAACGAGTACTATGTTAGACATAAATATCAACCTTTTGTAATTGATCTTCCTTCTTAAAGTTAATCTTGCAGGAGCTCGACTTAAGGGGCGAGATTGTAAAGATATTATTAATATCTTTATAAATTTTAATTAAATTTAATCATAAATTTAAGTAAAATTGAAATAAATCTATTAAAAATCACGTGTATAAAAAATTATTGCAAATAATTTTAAACAAAACTTCGACTTCTTCCCAATCATATTAATAAATTAAAAATTTCTCTTGTGAAACTAGTAATTGAAAATCATTTCTTTTTATGTAATTTAATTTAAATAATAAGAGTTAAGGTTTTTTACAAGATAAATTAACAACATGAAACTATGCAATTAGTCATGTTGAAACTTGCGGCATTTTATGCTAAAATCATATTAAATAATTATGACAACTTTTATATTAATTTTAAATAGAAAATATAATAAGAATTTATTAATAATATTTAAATAATAAATAAATAATAAATGAGCTCGATTGAAATTGTTTATATTTATTTTAGTTATTAATTATAATTTTCTTTATTTAGTAATAGTTAATTATTTATTATTAGTTTAGGTTAGTATTGTTTTTAAATAAATAGTTAGATAATATAATTCAATAGGAATTATATATTCTAAATGTAATAAGATAAAAATATAAATAGTTAACCAAATTTCATGTATTTTAATCGATGTAATTGTTATTAACGATTTATTGTTAATAACACTAATAATTAATAAAGATTATTTTAAAATCTAAATATAATAAAACTTATTTGTTTATAAAACATTTTTGTGTTATTTAGTGTTATTATAATTTTTGACTTATAATCTATTTTTTAAATCAAAACTTTATATTAGGTATGTAATTCCTCTATTAGCAACTTCTTCAATGTTTGATAATATTTTTATATTCTTAGATAAATTAATCCCTGTTCCACTATCAATGATCCATGATTCTATATTGTTATCTTCCATAATATTATTTTCTTCTTTTAAGATTTCGGTAGTTACTTTATTTACCCTTATGTTCCTGGAAGTTATTGAACTGTTATTAAAATTATCTTTTACAATATTAGTTTTTATATTGAAGCAGAAGTCGAATGAAGGATCTGAATCTGAATTCGAATTGTTTTGTTCTTCATAATTAATGTTATAAGATTTGAAGTTTCTTTTACTACCTTTCCTGTTTAAAGATGTTCTTTTAATTTTAATTTTGTTTCTTGACTTATTATTAATATTTTTCTTTTCTCCTCTATAGTTATTATTTGGTGAATTCGATGGGTTGAAGAAACAGTTATCAGTAGTGTGCCCATTTTTATGGCAATATTGACAGTATTCGTTGGAATATGCTTCTTTATTAAAATTATATGGGTGTTTCCCATTTCGGACTCTATTAATTTGATCTTCGTGTTGATATATTTCCTTGATTTCTACTGGTTTAATACTTTTACTTTTCTTAATTAAGGTACTTAGTTTTGTTATGTCTTCTTTTAAATCCTTAAATGTCTTTTCAACATATAGAAATGTGAATGAATATGCAATGCCGACTTTATTTAGTTCCTCTAAAGAATACAAGACTTTTGTTTTTTCACTTAGTTCTGGCTTATTTTGAGATTTTGCCTCGTTATTGTATTCTGTAAATAATGAGTTAAGATTATCTAAATACAGTTTAAAGTCATCGTTTTCGTTTCTAGCTGTTTTATCTTCATTTCAATTTCAAATAATCTTGAAGGGCCTGTTTCTGAAAATCTTTTCTTTAATTCCTTTATCATTAAGTAGGCACTTGTACAATTATTTAATAAGCTTTTTGTATATTCGTCGAGGCTGTTCAATATTATAATTCTGACTGTACTGTCATATTTTAAATGTTTTTTATTTGTGTTTATATCTTTAATATTCTTTGATATATAATCACCCAATTCTTCAGAATCAAGGAATAATTTTAAGTCTAAATACCATTTATGAAAGTTTTCTTTTGTAATTCTAAAGTTTTGAATGTGAAATTTATTAATTGTGTTGGTTTGAATATTTGGAGGTTCTACTTCGACAAGAGTATCATTCATTGTTGTACTAGATGTATTTGTAGTCTTTGTTGTCTTTGAAGAAGTTTTTGAAGAACTCCCTGTAGCTGTTGAATTATCTGATTTAGTCATTTTAATGTGACTGCCAATATTTCTTTATTTTGATATTTAATGAATGTTTAATATTTAATATATTGGATTTTGATATCAGCAATTGTTAATGAATTATTGAGTCATTGAGACTCTTAATCTGTTAAATATAACACTTAAATTCAGAAATGATATTTATATTTTTTTATGTGTTTATTTATTTATTTATTTATTGCATTTACATTTAGAAAGACCTTCATCATTTAAGAATATGTTATTACATGTTATTTATATTTATTTTCTAGTCTAACATTATTGGTAACATTTAAAGTTACACTGCATTATATTATCGAATAAAAAAATATTTTACACTTAATAATGTAGTATAATGTACAATGTAATTAAACACATAACTGTACATAACTGTGATATTTAACAAATAAAATTTATAATAATATAATATTGATATTGATATTAATAAAATTTATAATTATATAATATTGATATTGATATTAATAAATTTTTAATTATATAATATTGATATTGATATTAATAAAATTTTTAATTATATAATATTGATATTGATATTAATAAAATTTATAATGATATAATATTGATATTGATATTAATAAAATTTATAATGATATAATATTGATATTGATATTGATATTAATAAAATTTTAACTAGTTTCAAATAAATCGGTTTTAGTTATAAATTACTTAATAAAAATAACTAAAAATTAATTTCTATTAAGATTATTAAATAAACACAATAGGTAAATAAATTTGTATTTTTCTAGCATTTTTTTAAATTATGATTATTTAATTTTTATTTAAACCATTATAAATATAAATTTAAAATAAATAAATTTGTATTTTTCTAGCATTTTTTTAAATTAAGATTATTTATTTTAAATTAATATTTATATCGTTTAAATCAATTAAGCAATCTTTCTATAATTTAACTAATTCAATTCTGTTGTATCCATTATAAAATAAATTTATTTCCTTACTTTTGTAATTTTCAATTAAAATTTTAATTTCATCAGTTGCACTAAATATTTTTTGCTTTTTTTTCCAAGTTCCTTTAGTGTTCTCCTTTGGTAATCATTATAAGATAAGTTTTCTTCTTCTTTTAATATATATATTTATAAAATAAAGGTTTATTTGGAAATATATTATTTAAGTAGCTAATATAAGATTCTGATGCATTGTTTGTTAAATGCTCTATATTTTCATAATAATTCCAATCATTAACATTATACTTAAGTAGATAATTTTTATTAAAATATTCTAAAAATTGTAGAAAATTATTATACTTTTTTTTTTTTGAAAAATTCTTTTTATTATAATATAAATATCAAATATATAGTTAAGGTTTATAAAGGGTAAGTTCGAAATAACTTTATAATAAATAAATACATCATTATTATTCTTCACTTTATGATAACATAATATATTTTTTTGTTTTTCTAATGATCTTTTGTAATGCCAAACACAATATTTAATATTTATATTGGGAAAAACTTTTTTTGCGGCATTAGATATACCTTGTTCAAAATCACAATGAAAATCAATTGTAGTAATTAATGTATTACACCTAAATTTATTTGCTTTTTTTTTTTATTTCTTTAAATGATGTTTCATATGTAGATTGTTTTTTATTTTTTAATATAGAAACGGAAGTAGTGCAAAACATATTAAATTACCCAACATAAGTTCTTGTTATAAATAACTGATAACTAAATTTCGGTGCTGCATAAAATGTACCGTCCGCAAATATATTTTTATGATAATTCGAAAATAAATATGCTTGGAATGGTGATTGAAAGATTATTAGATCAGTATTTTTAAATATCATAAAATTTTCATTTCTTTTCGTTTTATAATATTTTGATTCAATGGGAATATCATCAAAACTTTCTATGTTTGGAGGAAATTGTTTATTTATATTTCTTATTATTTGGGATCTAATTGTACTATATTCGGGACATATAAGTCCCATTTCTTGAGAAACGGCATTAAATATATGTTTAGGTTTTATATCCATAGGAATTGAATTTTTCTTAATTTCTTCCTTAATTTTATGTTTTGCTACTGATATAGGCACATCAATTTCTTTTTCGAGATGGTTATGTAAACTTTCATATTTTAAAACCTCCTTTTTATTATTTAAAATAATTAAAGATTTACATTTATTTAAAGTCTTATATTCAGTGCATCTATAAATTTTTGATTTATCTTTCCTTTGAAATGAAAAATTAACTTTGTGTTTTTTATTAATAATAATTTGTTCATTTCCTCGATTTGTTTCACTTATTTCAATTTCTATATTGTCTTCCATTGATAATTAAAAATTTTCAATAAAATATTTTAATAAATATACTTTTAATGCTTTGAAACTTTTTTTTTTTTAATATTTAAAATAATAAACCATTTTTTAATTAATTATATAATTATTTAAATAATTATTTAATTATTAATTATTTATTATTTCTTTATTTACTATTTTATTTATTTATTTATTTATTTTTTTTATTTTTTATTTTTTATTTTATTTTATTTTTTTATTTTTTAATGTTTAAAAAAAAGTTTTCTTATTATTTTTATTTTATTAAAATAAAATTGCTATAAATTTCTAAATATTATCATTTAATAAAATTTTAACCAATAATATTTGAATAATAAAAATTCTAGTTATTCTTTATGTTTTTTTTTAAATTTATATGGTAAAAAAAACTACATCCACCAAATTTGAATGTAATAAAAGTGTATAATGTATTAATAAATTATTCACATTCAACTATTTAACATTTAACATTTAATATTTAATATTTAATATTTTATGTTTTTTATTTAATATTTAATATTTAATATTTAATATTTTATGTTTTTTTATTTAATATTTAATATTTAATATTTAATATTTTATGTTTATTATTTATTATTTATTAGTATAAAATAAATAATTCATTATAGTATAATAAATTTATTATATTTTTTTTATGTATGTGTATTTATTTGAACATTAAATGAAAAGTAAGTATTCTCAAAATTAGATCTTAAGGCCTCTTACGATCTAATTCGAATCAAAAATAGTGATGAATAACGCCTTTACTTGTAAATGGTCACTTTGAATAGTTAGTTATGTTTTTTGGACTAAAGAATTCTCCCGTAGTTTTTCAACATTTTATTAATGATGTTTTTGAAGATGTCATTGACAAATTCGTTTTCTACTACATTGATGATATTATTGTGTTTTCAATAAACTTAGATACTCATTATTGTTCTTACCAGATTACTCCAACCAATCTTTGAAAGTCAGAAATATGTGAATTTTTCTTCTCTTTAATCGATTTTCTCGGACACAAAATATCCTCTGATGGAATTTTTATGGAACCTAACAATTTCTCTTCCATTCTCCAATGGCCTACACTAATTACCTTTCAATTTCAATCTGTCCTTGGTTTCATCAACTATTAATGTTGTTTTATTCCCTGATTTTCTCAGTTAGCTCAGCCCCTAAACAAATTGTTAAAAAAGAATGTTAAATTTATCTAGTCTTCTGATGTTCAATTTGCCTTTGACTATATTAAATCAAAGTTTTCTTCCAATACTGTTCTTGCTTAACTAAATCGTGAATTCCATTTTATGGAAGAAGCTGATAATTTCTGCTATCAGTTTCTACCGTAACTGAACTCCATTATTATCGAACAATACTTAAGATATTATACTAATTTCAAAAGTACTGACTGGTGTAATTTTTTATATCTTGAGGATTTTAGTTATAATAATGCAATTCAAGATTCAACAAAACTTTCTCCCTTTCATGTAAATTATAGTTTCAATCCATCACATTTCTCTGAAATTCCAAACAAAACAGATGTTTCGAAGAATTTACACAAAGTTTTGTTAAGTTGATTAAAATGTTTTAAGTGAATTTACTGCAATCAATAAAAAAACAAAAGGAATTCGCCAATAAACATAGAATTGAAACCTTTTATTTCAAACTAGGTAATAAAATATGGATTAATAGTTTACCTATTATTCACCACAGTAATAAAAAAAATAAAACTTAGTAAACTTGATTCCTTATATATTAGAATTATCAAAGAATCTTAGGATTCGTCCAGTTATTTATGCTTTTGAAATTGAACCATCTTTTGAAGTTCATTTTGAAAAAAAAAAAAAAAAAAAAAAAAGAACCACCTCCACTTATAATTATAAATGAAGAAGAGGAATACTAATGTGAAAAAATTTTAAATAAAAGAAAACATTATGATAAATTCATTATCTTATTAATTAGAAATGATGCCCATTATCAAAAAAACAAATTTAAATTCCCCTAAACTCTTAAATGAATTTAATAAAAATAATTAAAATTATATTTGAAAATGAATGTATTAACAAAATAAAACTTTAATAAAGTTAGAGATTATATTTATACAGTTATTTAGTATAATAATAATGATTATTTATGATAAATAGAAAAGTAAATTTAAGTCATATGAGCATATCAAAAATATATGTTAATGTATTTATTGTGAGTATTTTATAATAATTTAATAGATAGTTCTTATAAAACTTTAAAATCTTTATTATTAATATTTTTATTAACCATATTTCCATTAATTTATTTAATTATTTATAGTTCTATTAATTATTTATTTTTATTTATAGTTCTATAATTATTTACTTACTTATATTTTTTATTACTAATATTTATCACTAAATATTTTAATAGAAGGTATAATTAATTTAATATATATATATATTTATCTCTTTTTTTTTTTATTTTTTTTTTTATTTTTTATTATTATTATTATTATTATTATTTATTTATTTATTTATTTATTTATTTATTTATTATTATTATTATTTTTTTTTTTTTTGATAATTCAATTATTTATTTATTTATTTCCTGTTACGGTTGGAAGTACAGGTAATTCTTTTGATGTATTTGATTCTTTCGATTTAAGGCTACCAGACGCTTTTGGATATGCTTCAGTTGCAATTAAAGGTGCAGAATTCGCATTCATATTATTTAAATTTACTAATTATTAATTATATATTATTATAATAATAAATTTAATGAATAAATACACTGTATTTTGATATATCATATATTTTATTATATTTACCATTACTAATACTTGAATGGCGTTCAATATAATTTTTATCTAAAGACCTATCTAAACTACTATGTTTACTACCGTCATTTTTCCACATATCTTCCTTGGAACTAGCAAGTCTGCTTTTTCTATGTTGTTTCGAATTAGATCTTGATTCATTATTTTGACTATGGGAATGTCTCGCTATAATATATATATATATAATATATATATATATATATATTATTATATTAATATTAGGGTTAATAGAAATATATTATTATAATTAATAATTATTATTTTTTTAATAAATTAATTATACATAATAAATAATAAAATTTATATATTTTACATGATGAATGTTTGGAACGTTCATGCTTTGATTGAACAGTTTTAAAATGATTTGAAAGTTCATTCCATTTAATATTATCATAGGTTGGTTGTTGTTGATATCGTTGTTGTTGCAATTGAAGTTGTTGCAATTGAAGTTGTTGCAATTGAATTTGTAATTGGAGTTGTTGTTGTTGTTGTTGTTGTTGCTTTAATAATTGTTGTTGTTTTTTTTGATCTTTACTGCTTTTGAAATAGTATAAAAAAAATAAAATAAAATAAAATAGATAAAAAAAAATATAAGTATATTATAAATGTATAAAAAATTATTAAAAAAAGTTTTTTTTTTAAAAAAAAAAAAAAGAAAAAAATTAAAAATTTTAATTAATATCAATAAATAAATAGATATTGTTAAATGAAGTAGTTACCTTTTTCCAAATAAACCACTAGAACTTCCTCCTGGACTATCATGTATTGAATTATACATATTTGGACTTGATGATGATGAATTAAGATTAGAATTTGATAACTGTTTGTTATTTAATGGGGAAGACGATAAACCTTGGGAGATCATCAAATTAGTCTGTATAAGTTGATTAATAGATTCATTAAAGTTTAAAGTAACCATAGAACTAACACTATTTAATCTATTTCTTAATGTCGCAAATGCTGAGCTTTGAGGTAAAAACATTAATAAGCCATAAAGACATTTAAACAATGCCGGATACTTTTCAGGTTCAAGAAGTTGTAAACGAAGATCTTTTAAATATTAATATATTGATAAATAAATTATATATTTAGCAAAATTGATACATTATTTAAATTTATTATTTATAGTACATTCTTTATATATATATATAAATATATAATTTACAAGTAAAAACGGGGGATTCCAATAATTGAACTAATTTATCAACTTGGATTAAGAAATTTACAGTGATTTCTAATTCAGAACTATATTTTATTACATAAAAAAAAAAAAAAAAAAAAAAAAAAAAAAAGTATAATAAATATATAAATTATTAATTATTAATAATATTATATTTATTTATATTTAATAGATTTTATATATAAATTTTATTTACAAAATTTGTAATAAATATGCAGCATGTGCGTAAGCTTGAGCTAATAAGCATAAAGAGAATGTTGCTATTGGGTTATGAGACCATGACTTATATAATGAGACAAATAATTGACTTCCTTCCTATAGTTTATTTTTTATTTTTTATTTTTATTTTTATTTTTATTTTTGTTTTTATTTATTATTCATTTAATAAATTTATACATTATAAATTATAAAATAATTATTAACATATCAATTTATTTCAAGGATTTTATGATTTATATAAATTGTATATAAATAAATATATATATATATATATATAATGATTTAAAATTACCTTAGTTTCTAAATGTTTTAATTTTTTTCTTAATTCTACCAATTCTGAAGCTGTAATGAGAATAATATTTAAATTCTGAATCATTATACTAGCAAATTCAAGATCCTTTTTTTTTTTTTAAAATGGAAAATTTAAATTATACCATTAAATATTCAATTAATTTAATATAATGTCATATTATAAACCAATTAAGAAAAAATAGTAATAATAATAATAATTATTAATAATAATAAAATATATATTATTAATTAATTAGTTGTTAATTAGTAATATTGATGTCATTAATTATTTAAATATTAATGAAAATGTTAATTGAAATTTATTATATACATATAATTCTTTAAAATTAGTAAATAAATAAATACTTCTTCTTTTTCTAAAATTTCGGCAAATGTAATATATATTTTTTCTGGATTTAACGTCACACATAATTGTCTTATAATTAAACTACCACGATTTTCCAATAATCTTCTATCAGTACTAAAAAGACTTAATAAGTTTACCATAAATTGTGTGAAGTAATTTTCATCAGAATAATGTGCAATTTGAGCTAACAATTGTAAATCTCTTTTTATAACATCTTCAGAAGAATCAGATAAACCTTTAAGTAAGGATGAAAGAATAGTTTTATCTGTTGATATAACTTGAGATGGCGCCTTTTTATGTAGCATTAAAAGCCAATCCATACTAGCAGTTCTAGTTTCTTCCTGTTCATGTTGGAACTGATCAATAACAACATTAACTGTTTCTTGAAAATCGAATAATTCTTGTTCTTCATTAACTTCTTCTTCTTGTTTCTTATTATTTTTATTTGTGTTTAAATCATTAATTGATGTTTCATAAATAAGTTTATATAAATTCAAATTGGTTTCATTTGCAATAATTCTTATATGTACAAAGGAGTTAAAGAAAAAAAATATATATTTTTATATTATTTCATATATAAATTAAATGTGTATATATACTTATATAATTATTATATAAAATAGCACCATAAACATTTAAAATGTAAAAAAAAAAAAAAAAAAAAAAAGGATATCTTGTGAGGAATGAGAAAGAGATGGTAAAACAGAATTCAAAAGCATAGGAATAAATGGTAACATTGTCTCTTTTACTAAAAGAATAAATTCATTAATCCATTTTAATGCAGTTGCTTGAGTTTCTTCATCTTTTTTTTTTTTTTAATAAAAAAAAAAAAATTAAATAAATAAATAAATCAGTATTATTATTATATATGTTACACATAAAATATAAAAATATTTATTTTAATAATTATCATTCTAAATTATTACCATTACTAGCAAGATAAGGTTCTAAAATTTTAATCATTCTTGGATAATCAAGTACTATATTTTGACCGAAAACATATGGATAACTACTTTCTATTAATCATTTAAAAAAATAATTATATTTTTATATTTTTATATTATAATAATAAAATAATATATATAATAATATATTATTTTATTATTATATATATATATATATTTTATTTTTATTTTTATGCATTTATATATTTATTTATGTATTTATTTTTTTATTTATAATTTATTTATTATTTATTTATTTATAATAATATAATTGAAAAAATTTTAAATACAATAAAAAATAAATAATAAAATAAAATAATAATATATATAATTAATATATAAATAAAATTATAAATACCTGGTTCTTGAATTAATTCATCACTATCAACTAATTCTTGTTTATTTTCAGGATCATTTAATTCAGGTTCTACATGTTCTTGGGATTCTAAATTTTTATCTAATTCAATTTCATTTCCTTGTTCTTGACTATTTCTAATTAATTTAGCTTTTTCCAATTCCTTTTGTTTTTCTTTATTTATTTTTTGTTGATGACTTTGAATTTCACTAATTTGGCGAATTTCTCTTAAGAACTCAGAAAGAACGTTTAATGTAGCCACTCTAACATCCATATTAGGATCAGAAAGATAATTAAAAAGACCATCTAAATAATCTGGTAAATAAGCAACTAATTCTATATCAGGAATTGTATCTAATACAGAAATCCATTGAACTAAAAATTGACGGGTAAATGGATTTAAAGAATGAATACGTTCTGAAAGTAATGGAATAAACCTTGAAACTGAAAAAATAGTCATATGATTTGGTCTTTGTAACATTTCACCATTTTCACCTCTATAAATTGCCATATTTCTTCTTTCTTCTGAAGTTAAATTTTCATCATTTGGATAATAATATATGGAGTGCTCTGATACAACATCTTTTATTAGACGATCAAGTAATTCCGCACCATTCTTTACTGATAATTCTGAATCTGCTGCAAGCTATTTATTAAAAATTAAAATAAGAATAATTTAATATAATATTAAAAATAAATATCAATCTTTTAAATATTACAAGTTTATTATATATATTTAATAATGTAATTTTTATTAATACAATTATTTTCTAAATAAATTATAAATAAAGGAACAATTATTAACCTTACTTAGAGCATCAAAAATTTCATTGAAATACTTCAAAATTAAACCTCTTGCTACTTTTGTAATATTATACATACTTTCACATGCATAATAACGAACTCTTGAATCTTGATCTGAAAAACATGAAAGTACTGGTGGTACAATATCTTCTAAATATTTATCCACATTCTATTAATAAATTGCAAGTTCATTACAATATAATTATAACAAATAATATTATTATTAAATTTATTTTTTTAATAATATAAATTTAAAAAAAAAAAAATAAATAAATAAATAAATAAATTTATATATATATATATAATTCATTTAATAAATATTACAGGTCCTAATGCAATAGCTGCTGCAGCCAAACTAATTAAACCTCCATTTCGAGAATTTGGGACAATAGAATACGCGAAATCATTATTCAATGTTTTAATTATTTGTTTAATACGGTCAAAATCATTTTCTTGAAGATAGTCACGAATTATTCTTTTAATTTAAATATTATTTAAATTTATTTATTTAAAATGAAAAATATTAATTATTTTTTATATTATTATTTATTCTACATATAATAACATTATTATTATAAAATAACTCTAATAAATACTATATAATTTTAGTACTTTTCAATTTCAAGGGCTGCTGCTTTTCTTTTTTCATAAAGCTTATCATTTAAGCCTCTAACAATTTGTGGTGTTAATGGAAAAGGATCGGTCATTGAGATATATTTTTTCTATAATTACTTATTTTATTCAAAATAAATATAATTTAAATAATAAATATAAAATAATAAAAGCATCAATAACAAGAATTCGAAAAATTTACTTATTGTTTACTTTTTTTTTTTCTTATAAAAAAAAAAAAAAAAAAAAAAAAAAACATTAAATATTATATTAATATGTATATTTAATAATTTATTCTATTTATTTTATTTCCAATATAATTTTCTCTCTGATTTTGGAATATAGCAAATTCTTTATATATACTGAAAATATTTATTAATTATTAAATTTCAATTAGTATATAATTGAGAAAATAATAATAATAATAATAAATAAGATATATATTATTAATTCTGATACTTTAAGAAATTTCCTCTTTTTAGAATATTACATTTACAACAATAATAATTTTACATTAATTTTTATATCATTCCTTCATTATCAATATATATTATTGATAATGTCATAGTGTTTACAAATTATTATTATTTTTTAAAATTGCAATAAATTCCAAAAAATTTCTAATTGATTTAAAAATATACAATTATATTAATTTAAACGAGACAAATACTTTGAATTTTCTTTTATTTATTAATGTAAATAATATATTGTTTATAGTGTTGCAGTTATTATTTAAAATTTACTTTTTACAAAAACTTAATTTAAAAATGAAAAATTATTTTATTTAATATAATTTCCAATGTTTTTAATATAAACAATATCAATTCAAAAAATTGATTTGCAATAATTGAATTTCTTAATAATTGATTCAATGTTTAAATAATATATTTATTAAATTTAAAAAATTATAAATAAATAAACATGTACTTTTTCCTTTAAGACTTCTCTTTTCCTTTATATATTTTATTTCTTATTAAAAATAAAAAGAAATAATTTTTTATATTCTTTTTTAAGAATTATATAAAAATTTTAAAATAATATATTAAAATAATAATATTCCAATAAAAATATATTTATTTATTTATTTATTTATTAAAATATATAAATATATTTTAATATAAATATATATATATTTATTTATTTATTTTTTATTATTATTATTATTATTATTAATTATTACAATTTATTAAATGTTAATTTGATAAATGTTAAATAATACCTAAAAAAAATTATATTATATTTAGCATGTATAAAAAGTAAATTTAAGAATTATATTATCTATGGATAATTTTTATCATTAATATTTTAGATAAAACTTCAATGGTTTAATGATATGATATTTAAAAAAAAGATAATTACAAAAACTTGTGTAACCTTACTATAATCAAAAAAAAAAAAAAAAAAAAAAAAAAAAATAAAATAATAATTAAAAAAATAATTAAAATAATAATTAAAATAACAATTTTTTATTTTATGAAAAAATTTATTTTACTATTGTTAAAAACACGAAGGTAATTTATATGGAATAAATCAAGGTAAAATACATGATATTTATATAATTATATGTGTCATGGTATATTCACGTGCATTAATTGTAAGATGATAATGTAATGTTTCATACTTTATTTTAATACCTTTAAAATTATATAATTTTATCTATTACAAATATTATGAATCCATAAAACCTTTTATACACACTCTTATGTAGTGATTTATTCAGCTTCGATAGTACTGGTAGCAACAATTGATTTTTTCAGTGAGCCCCAACATATTGGTAAATTTCCAGTAACCATTATAATTATTGCCATTATTACCATTATTTGTATTAATAAAGTTATTATTTCTATCATTATTATTATTAAGGAATGAAGTTTCCAAGGGTTGTTAGCACATCTCATAGTTATTCTTTTAATAATAAAGTTTAATAAAGTTCTGATAGAAACTTTTGTTTTTAATATTATAATAATATATTATAATAATATATTATAATAATCATTTTGGTGATATTAGCACTAAAATTGACTACTTTTTTTTTATTTATTTATTTATTTATTTATTTATTTATTTTAAAATGTTGAATGTAACATTAAAAATGATTATAAAGTTAACCTCGGTATAACTTTGGCTCTCGCTTCTTTCACGGCAACTTGTTGTACATTACATCATTCTTGAAGTTCAATAATAATATTTTGAATCTCTAGATTTAGATTGTTTGGATCTTAGGCAGCTCTATGATTAGCTAAAAACTGATTTAGTTCAGTATTTCCGTCGCCATCAACATCTTGTTCAGTTATCAATGATGTATTTTTTTATGAATAAGTACCAATCATCAAAGTTTTTACTTAAATTTTTGGGAAATACACAATTTTTCAGATCTCATGATAGAAATGAAAACTCTTGATTTATTAAAAGTATTTTAGTAAAAGAATTTATTTTACTATATTTAAAAATATAAAGATAATTACATAGAATAAACTTAATATATTTATATAATTATAGGTGGCTTGCTATTATATGTCACGTTAACGTATATTGAATATTTCTAATATATTGATAATAGTAACAATGATAATGAATCTGGTGCGTTTAGCAATCGTGCATTTCGTAATGTGGCGTATTTTATATATGGCTTGTTTTTATAATTAAATAAATAT
This sequence comes from Neocallimastix lanati (nom. inval.), assembly GCA_016946835.1. Classification (NCBI taxonomy): domain Eukaryota; kingdom Fungi; phylum Neocallimastigomycota; class Neocallimastigomycetes; order Neocallimastigales; family Neocallimastigaceae; genus Neocallimastix; species Neocallimastix lanati (nom. inval.). Next base: position 275,140 of record JACVTC010000154.1, on the reverse strand, counting down.
TAATTAAATAATAATTAAATAAATAATAAATATTCTTTTTTATATATATAATTTATTAATATTCAATTATATAAATAATTTTTTATAATTCTTTTTTAATAGAATATATTATTATTTCTTTTGAAATAGCTATTTAATAATATTTAATGAAAAAATATATAATTATTTATATATTTATTTATGATTGTATAGAATATCTTAAAAATGTATGGCTTTATTTAAAAATATTTATACGCCACATTGCAAAATGTACGATTACTAAATGCACGATCACAAATGATAATAACAACATAACCCAAAATAAACTGTTAAAAACTAACAAAAAAAAAAACTTCTTTCAAATTTAATAATTATTATATATTTAATCAAATATACTACTAAAGCATAATTTCATTCATATTTTGTGTGTGATATCTAATCAAAGTTTAATAATAATATTTACATATTGATTCTTAATCCAATTATCTTTGATGAATAATAATTTTTACATTGAAAAAAAATATTATATATATATATGTAAATTTTGTTAATATATTAATTTGTACGATCGATCATATTTAATTTTATATATTTCTTGAAAATAATAATAATAATAATATTTTAAGAATTTTAATTTTAATAAAAATCCTTTCATCAAAGTAACGCATCAAAAAAATATTAAAAAAAATCATTAATTGTTTAATTAAATATAGAAATTAAAACTTTTTTTTTAAATATTCATAAAAGATTTTTTTTTAAAAAAAAAAAATTGATATTAAAAATGAGTAATGATAATTTCATTTAAATAAATTAATCTCTATTTTTATTATATATATATATATATTTTGTTTTAATAAATATTAAAAACTGACTATGTGCATTTTTTTTGCAAGGTAAAATGTTATAATTATATAAAATAATTTTTCTTCTTGGAAAGCAAAATGTATATTTTGGAAAATGAAGAATAGTTTAAATAAAGTATGTAATTTTAAATAATTCTAAATATTTAAAGATTAATATTTAACAATTATTTTTCATATATGTATATGAGTATATATGTATAATAAAAATATAAGTAAATTAATTAAAACATATTCAATTTTATATTTATAATAATTCAACTTTTATTCATAATTATATAAAGATTCCTTTATAATAGTTTAATATTAATTCTATAATTTTATTTAAGCTTAATTAATAAAGGCTACATTAAATTAATAAAATAACTACAATTAATTAATTTTAAATATTTAATTATATTATATTAAAATCCTTTTATAAATATTAATTAACAAGAAAAAAAATATTTAATTAATAGATGGTTTTCAATATTAATAAATATTAAATGTATTTTTTTTTTATATTTTTTTTTAAAAAAAAGGATGTTTAATATAATAAAATAACAGTATATTTAACAAAAAAAAAAATTATTGTAATAATATTGATTATGAATAAAAAAATATGAAGATATATTGTTATTTTTCAAGAATAAAAAAGTTTTTATAAGTAATCATTATTAATTCTTTTGATAATTACTATTATATATAAATATATATTTATTTTTCATTGTTAATAATATTTTAAAAAACGTTAAAAAAATTTTTTTCTATATTGTCGGAGATAGTATTTTGTTATAATTTTTATATATATATATATTTTTTTTTAAAAAAAAAAAGTCATGAATAATTTAAGTTTTATATCAAAATTTTAATTCGATAATACATAATTACACTTTAATATATAAGAATCAATATATTATTTAATTATGGTGTATATATATATCAATTATAATTTTATTGAAAAAATATATTAATTTGTTTTTTTTTTATTTATATATATATATATATTTATTTTTTTTTTATTTAATTCGAATTTTTGCTATATTTATAATTTAATTAAATAATATTACATAATATAATATAATTATGATTTTTTTGGATACCATTTTTCAATTTTATTATCAAAGGTTTCTTTAACCAGAAAAATTCATTATGAATAAATTATATATATTTATATATTCATTAGATACATATAAAATTTTTATTTGTCCTAAATTAAATAAATCAACAATTTTTAATAAAATTCTAATCATTAATAATTTTTAAGTTTAATAAAATTTTCAATCGAGTTTTTTAATTAAACTTTATATAGCTTGATAATCATTAAAAATAATGCTAAATATATATTTATATTAATTAGAGACATATTATTTTAATAATACTTTTGTATATGTATTTATCTCGAGTCTTTTTTTTTAATTTTTAATTTTTAATTTTAATAAGTATTTTTTTTTTTTTCTTTTTATAATTCATTTAATATATAATCTTATTTCATTTGGTGTATTTTTTTTTCACTTTTTTTTATTAATTATTTCAATAAATGATATTTATAAAAATTATTAATAGTATTTATGCAATCTTCAATACAATACATATGTACAGTTATCGTTTTGGTTTAATAACATATTACCTGTAAGCTATTAAATTACAAAAGTAAACATAAAAATTCAAAAACTACAATAAATTTTTATTAACATAAATACATATGTTTATTTATATTATAATTGATTTTTATCATTATAATATTATACATTTTATATATGAAATAAAAGAATGATCGAGTCATATTTTTTTATAAACTTATATCAATAAAAATATAATAATATATTTAAAATATATTTAAAAATATGGGTTCCTGAATCTCGATAAATATATTTACATATAAATTTTGGTTTATATTTTCTATTTTCTAAAAATGTTTTAATTAAATAACTATATAAAATTTTTAATTAAAATAGATAATTAAATTTTATTATTGAACAATTGTAATATTATATATATTTGAATTATTAAACATTATTTATTAATAATCTTTGAACATTATATTTATATATATAATAGATTATAGGTCATTTTATTATAAAATAACTGATCATTAATTATATGGAAAATTGATTTTATGAAATATTCAATTTGAAATTACTAATAATATGGTAATATCTAAACAGGAAACATGGTATCATTAATTTATTAAAAATGAAAGTCTTTTTTTTTTTTTAAAAAAAAAAATTAATATTCCTGTTATATTAATAATTAATAATTGAATATTCTTTTTTATTATATTAATGAACTAGTTACTTTTACTATTAATAATTAAATTTTTTTATTTTTTATTTTTTTTTTTTTTATTAATTTATTATTGAAAACTTTTTATATAATAATATTCAAAATTTTAAAAATTTAATATAAAGTTATTATTAATTATATTTTTTAATAACAAATTTAGTTTTAAAATATTTTTTAAAATATTTAACATTAATACTTTTATTCGATTTTTTTAAATGAAAAGTTATGAAATTAATAATTTTTTTTTTTTAAAAAATTTTTTTTATTAAATATTAAATATTTAACCGTAATCTATATTTCCATTTATGTTATTTTATAATTATATACTATTTTTTTAATAATTTTTAAAAGTACTTTAATATACTTCAAAAATCAATATATAAAGAAAATATTATAGATTAAAAATGGAATAAATATCTTTATATGGATCTTTTTTTTTTTTTTTTTTTTTTTTTTTTTTAATATACTTGATTTTATTTAATATGTGTCATTCATTCCCATTATCTGTAATTATTACTAAAACATATGTTGTAATTATTTAAAGTTTTTATCATAATATATTGAACTTTGAACTTTGCTTTTTTTATAAGTAATCTTTATGGTAAAGATTATTCAAATTATAAAAATTAATTAATTGAAGAATGAACTTTTTTAAAAGTTTTTTTATATAGTGTATATATTTAATAAATTAATGAATATATTATTTTAATGAAAAACTTTAATATTAGTTGTTTAAACACATATATAAATTTAGAATTGATGTTTTCTTATAATTTTACATTCATATATATATATAACATAACTAATATAAAATTTTAATAAATAATAAATTTAGTAATATTACATATAATATATAATGATTAAATAAATTTATGTATAAATTTTAATTAAAAATTTATAAATTTAAATTACTTTTAAATAAAATTAACCATTTTTTTAATCATAGTTTTTATATATAAATATTCTTAAGATTCTCTTTTTTCTTTCATTTTTCAATTTTTATTTTACATTTATTTTATTATCATTTAGTTTAATTATTACTTTTTTTTTATTTGATTTTACAATATCTTACCATAAAAACAGTATCCATATTTTAATATTTGTAATGATTAACATAATATTACTTTGGATAGTATAAAAAAAAATAAAAAAACACGAAAATAATATTTTGTAAAATATATAAATATATACATAATTAAATATTACAAAGATAAAGAATTCCTTTTTTTTACTTATTGATATATAATAATATATTCAATAATATAAATACTTCGTTTAAATTTTAATAAATTATACCTTTCTACGCTCTAATAATTATAATAATATTTTATTAAATACTGTTATATAATCCTATAAAAAATTATTTCGTATTTTTTAACCTAATATTTCGAAAAATATAATTTTTTTTAACTTAATAGCTATAAAGTAATACTTTAATTTAATTAATTAAATTAAAACAAAATAATAAGAATGACTATTAATAAAAATATTTATAATACCTCTCAAGATGAACGTGGTTATATATCTGTATATGAATTCACTAGTTCCAATGGTACTATAGTTATGTGGGATTCAGAATGTGGTTACGTAAATTGGACTAGTATTCGTAAAGCTATGGGATGGAGCAAAAGAGGTGAAGGAAGAAATATAATGAGAGAAATGGAAAATGTTGAAAAGACAGCTAAAGATATTAGAAAAATAAGGTAAATGGAAATTTATTTTTTTTAATTATTCAATTATTATAGAATAATAACAATTTTTTATATAAAAATTTACTTTTGTATAATAGAGGTGGAATTTTAAAAATTCAAGGAACATGGATACCTTTTGATGATGCATATGAAGCTGCTAAAGAATATTGTTATAGTATTCGATATGAATTAACTCAAATATTTGGAGAACAGTTTGCAAAAGAAGCTAGACCAAAACCACCATCTCCTGCTCAACCAACTAGAAAAAGAACGAAACATCAAAAACATAATAATAATAATTCTAGTGCTAATGCAAAAGCTGGGACTGCTTTAAAATATAATTTAAATGAATTAACACCACCGCCATCAGATGCTGATTCTTATTCATCATCTTCAGCTTCTTCTAGTGCTGTTTCTACTGCAACAAATACACCTATTTCATTATCTAAAAATAATGCATCAAAGTACTCTTCAACTATTACAGGCACATCTAAAAAGCGAAGGACATCTGTATCTGAAAATGGAGCACCAAATGAGAGAAAAAGAAGAAGATCTCATCCAAAAGTTAATACCTCTAAAACGTTAGTGAGTCATAATAATTCAATGAATGCTTCAATTCAAAAGAATAATACCTTAAGTATAAAGAATTATAACAATATTCCTATTGATTCAAATAGCTGCAAAAATACTTATCCATCTAATGATGGATACAATATGAATAATTGTAATGTTATTCAAAGTCAAGATTGGGAAAACATTCGCAAAAATTCAAATAACTCTAATAATATGAACAATATGAATAATATGAACAATATGAATAATATAAACAATATGAACAATATGAATAGTATGAATATGAATAATATTAATAATATGAACAATATGAATAATATGAATAATATGAATAATATGAACAATATGAATAATATGAACAATATGAATAATATGAACAACATGAACAATATGAATAACATGAATAATATGAACAATATGAATAATATGAACAACATGAACAATATGAATAACATGAATAATATGAACAACATGAATAACATGAACAATATGAACAACATGAACAGCGTGAACAATATGAACAACATGAATAACATGAACAATTCTAATATGGATAATATGAATAACATGAATAATTCTAATATGGGAAAAACAAATCATCATCCAGCTAATTTAAACATTGATTCTAATCAAATATTTGAAGCTGTTGAGACAGCGTTAGCCCTTCAAACACTCAGTATGGATTTAGGAATGAGACCCTTCCCGGCTTGGATGAATGTTCATAGTAATGAATATAAAAAGTGTCATGATTATCCAAAATTAACCTATCCTTCAAAATTTGAAATGGCAGGATGTCGTTTTGAAATGATTGGTGGTTGCTATCAAAAAGTTTGCTAAATATAATAAGTTATTATTTAATTTTAATTTTTTTATATTTCAAATTAACTGAATTATATTTTGAAGGAAGTTAAAAAAAAAAGAATCATACCTACAAAGAAAAAAGAAAAACCAAATCATAATTTATAATAATTTATTTAAGAAAAACGAAAATTTTGAAATTAATTTTATCTTAAAAACAGAAGTTAAGGCGTTTTATGGATAAAAAAATGGAAATACAATTCCTATTCATAATTATAATATATATTAACTCATATTTTATTTAAATTACATAATTAATATTTATTTATTCATTTATTATTTATTTATTTAATAATAATCTACTATTTATTGGAATATTATTTATTAAATATTAAAAGTTATTTAATATTTTTTATTAAAAAATTGTTAATAGCATATTTTTTTATTTATTTTATATTTATTATATATCTATTATAACATTTAATTACAACTTTATTCTATATATTAAATTATCTTAAAGAAAAATTATTAATCTTTAGTTAAAAATTAAGTATCAAAGTATAAAAATATGTATAATATATATATATATATATATTTATTTTATTTTATTTTATTTTATTTTTGTACATAAATAATATTTAATTAATTTCTAATTTAATTTAGTAATTGTAAATAATGTAAATATAAATATAAATAATATTTATATAATTTAATTAAATCATTAAATAATTTATTTACTCATAAAAGAACATTGATTTATAATAATATAAAAAAAGTTACACTAAATTAATAAATACATATTTTTATTAATTATATTTTGAATTTTTTTTTTTTAAAAAAAAAAAAAAATAATAAAAAGATAAAAAATATTTCATAAAAATTTTTATGATGGAAAACATTTAATATTTAATTTATTTTTTTATTTTTTTATTAGTGGAATTTGTTAAATATTAATGATAAAACAAATGTGAAACTATTATATAAATAGTTGATTAAATTCAGAAAATACTAATGATAGAAAAAAAGGATCTATATCCTTTTCCGAACTCTGTTCCCATCTACAACATTCTTACTTTGTTGGACTGAAGATTGTACTAACTCATTTCATTTATTAACGAATAAGCTAATTGAAGCACCTATTTTGATAGCTCCTAATTATTCAAAATCGTCTATTATTAGAACTGACGCTTCTCGTGATGGTCTAGGAGGTGTATTGTTACAAAAGAACCAAGATGGTATAGAAGTCCCAATTTACTTTGAAAGTCATGCCTTGTCCAACTCAGAACCTAATTACAGTATAACAGATCTTGAAGGAAAAGCAGTCTATCACTGTGTTCAAAAGTTTAAACCATATATTTCTGGAAGCCCGTTTAATACAATGGTTTATACTGATCATAAACCACTTGTATATATATTTGCTAAGAGAGAACCAACCAACAGACGTCACTTGAAATGGATTACTGAACTCAGTATTTTAAATGTTCAAGTAGCATATGAAGAAGGCAAAAATAATTTTGTTGCTGATGCACTATCAAGAATGGTAACAGTTAATAATAATGATGATAATAATAATATTAATAATAATGATTTAATTATGAATAATATTTCTTCTTACAAACCTGTTTCGGATCAACCTGTAGAAACTATTAATATAATTACTACTAATAATAATTTACCTTCTAATGTTGTTGCGGATTCAGACTCTGATACTATTAACACATATATGAGAGAATTTATTAAAAAGAAAATTATTAATATAAATGGTATTGAGTATTATAAACAAGATGATAAGCTCAGAAGGATTATTAAAGATAAAATTGAACAAATAAAATTAATTAATGCAGCACATAACATAGGACATGAAGGAATTTATAAGTCTTATTATCATTTAATAAGAGACTACTATTGGATGAACATGAAACAAGATATAACTAACTTCATTAAGTGTTGTCATAAGTGTCAAACTTGTCGACGACAGCCACTTAACCTCTACACTAAAAATATTGCGACACCACCAGGATATCCATTCTCCAGAGTTGGATTAGATCTGGTTGGGCCCCTTCCTCTCACCAAAAACGGAAATAAATATATAATTGTACTTATTGACTATTTTACAAAGTGGACTGAAGCTGAGCCACTTAAATCTACTGAATCTGAAGACGTTATTAAGTTTTTAAAGTCGGTGTTCTCACGTCATGGAATTCCTGAAGTTTTAGTTACGGATAATGGTCCACAATTCGTATCGGATAAAACAAAAGCATTTTTGGATTTGCATGATGTATATGTACAATACATTGCAATATATCATCCTGCCTCAAACGGGGAGGTGGAAAACTGCAACCGTGAGATCTGTAAATACCTTAGACTACTTGGTGAGAACGATAAACAATGGGATGAAACACTATATAGCGCGTTATGGGCACTAAGAACTAGCAAAAGCGAAGTTACGAAACACAGTAGTTTCGAATTATTGTATGGCCATAGAGATCTTCAGCCTTTTGAATTATCTATGAATATAGACCGGAGAAACGAATTCGAAAACGAAGAAGAATATATATTAAGGATGTTCATTACCCATGGTAGATGGATCCGGGAAGCTTTTAGAAACATTGAGACCGCGAATAAACTTTGGATGGACAGAAGAAAACAAATTAGACTTTTAAAGAGCAACTATAAACCTGGTGACTTGGTACTAGTGAAGGTGTTTAACAGAAGAAAACTCGATCCATTCTTTACAGGTCCTTTGAAGATTATAAAACAAGAATTAAACACTGTATCCGTTTTTGACCCAATTACAGGAGAAGTTGCTGATAGAAACATCCATTTGAAGAACATCATTCCATACTTCACGGAAATAAATATAGATAATATAGATGATGAGGAATAAAATATATAACGTATAAATATATAAATATAATCAGATAGATATAAAATATATCTATATATATAAAAAAAATTAGTAAATTGAATAATAATAATTAATAATGGGATAGTATATACATAAATAAACAACAGTAATCATATACAATAAATAATAAAATTATTTAATGAATAAATAAGTATATATAATAATTTAATAAATAAATAAATAGTATAATAACATATAGGATAATAGTAATAAGATATAAGAAAAGATAATATATATAATAGAATAAAATATATAAAACAATATATATAATAGTGAATAAATTAGAAATATTAAAATATATATAGTATAAACAAATTTATATAGGACTTAGGTAATGTAATAAGAGATAGATAATAAAATAAATGATATATAGTATAATATAATTTATTACGACACTTTATGAATAACAAAGATATAATATAAATACATAGAAAAATAATTTAAAAATAATTTACTTTGGAAAATAAATAATAGCATAATAATAATGATAAATAATATTATTAATAATAATAATTGAGAAGATATATATATATACTTATTCAATATATATAACAAAATAAAATAATGACTTACCTAAAAAAAAAAAAAAAAAAAAAAAAAAAAAAAAAAAAAAAAAAGAATTTATATATTTTATAAATCATTATAAATTTATTATAAAAAAAAATAAAAAAAAAAAAAGTAATAGACTTCAAGGGACGAAGTCAAGACTAAGTGGGGGCGTTTTGATACGATACAGCTAGAAATATGCAAGAAAATTAACAAAAGAGAAATCCTATAATAATATAGTGAAAAATAATTATAATATATAATATACTAAATCATTATATAAATAGATTAAAATTAATCAGACAGCCAATAATATTCAAGATAAAATTAATAAGTATAAAAGAAGAGAAAGAAATAAAAATTAAAGAGAGAGTTTTTCTTGTTGTTTTAGATATTCTAATTGAGAATAAAATAATAGTTTTAAAGAATTTATAGTATAGTTTAAATAATTAAGTAATTACTTATAGTAAAAGGATAAGAGTTGAATCCTACAATTATAAGTAAAATTATTATTAAGATATTAATATAAATTGAATTATTAGAGATAGTTAATAATTATTATATTCAGAAGAATATAAAATATAATTGTAATAATTTATGTAAAATTAAATAAATAAATAAAAACAAGATTTAAAAAGAAATAAATAAATTTTATTATTTGTGTAAATTATTATTTATTATTTTATAAATTCCCTATTTGCTCGACCCCGTTATAATTAAATAAATAAAAATTTGATACATTATTACTTATATTGTATCATTATGATAAATCTTGGAAGTAATCTTAATTTTGATTTAGAATCAAAAAGTGATTATTTCTTTATCAAAGTAAAATAAAAATAATAATAAAAATGTTTTATAAAATAAACACAAAAGTTTTATTATAAAACTCTCTTTTTCTAATATTTATTATTTATTCATTATTTATAAATTTATTAAATTTTGATTATTAAAAATATAAAATTAAAATTACAAGTTATTAAATATTAATTTTATATATAATAATAATGAAGAAAAATAAGAAAAATATTAAAGGTATTTATATTTTTCTTTAAACTTAAGCTATTTACAATTTTAAAATAATTATTTAAAGTAAAATAAAACAAATAAATAATATCAATTTTATTAAATTTAAAAAATTAATTAAGACAACAATAATTGTTTATTTATCATTTTAATTAAAAACTATTATTAAATCTTAAATTTCTTTTTTTTTTTTTTTTTTTTTTAAAAAAAATATTCTGTTAATTATTATTTAGTTAATTTCATGTCAGAGTTTGTTTGAATAAGATAATATTTTCATTTAATTTTGTTGTTGATTAATTAATTTTATTTTGTTTTCTAAAGTAATTTTAACTATAATTAATTATTTTACATATATAAGGTTTGTTTATTGTATACTTAGATATTAGAAACTATTTTAATAATTTTGTTATTAATCATTTAATTATTTGTTTTAAAAGTTTATTGAAAAATAATACTAAATATTAAAAATAATAAAATAATTGTAATTATTGATTCTGTTATATTAATAACTTATTATTTTTTATTTTACTTGATCATTTAAATACATTTTATTTTTATCTTTAATTTATATAATGTATTTTTTTGTTATATATATAAAATATAAATATAATTTATCTATTTAATAAAGCACTGGAAGTATATTTTCTTCCTGGTCTAAAAAGAAAAAAAATTCCTATCTGAAACTTTCATTTATATTTCTTCTACAAAATACTTCTTCGCAAAAAATCTTAATGTATTATAAAAGATCTTATCAATAATATTCTTTTATGCAACTCTGAATAATAATTTCATAATTTAATAATATTAATAATGCTTATTATATAATTTATACTTATAAATCATTTTATAATATAAATATTATATGCTTCGTGAATATAATGCTAAATTGGTTGATTTGTCGTTGAGACGTAAAGCAACTACAAATTATGTTATAATTAGAAAAAATATGGGTCATATTATTAAAACTATAAATATAATTAAATATGCTACAATCTTATAAATAGTTTAATAATGCATATAATGCTTTAAAAAGACTATATTTTAGATTATTTAACATTAAACTATAAATTCAACTAGTATTTGCGCATTTCCATTTTTATGTATCGATAAAAAGATTATAAAGACATCAAATATACATGCTCCAGCTAAAAGAAAAAAGCCCATCATTAGGACAATAGCACTACCATAATATTTGATATCACTTGGTCCTTGAGCTTGCATCATACAAACACCCTCTTTTGAGCAATCCATTGATGAACACTCATCATCAGTCTTACAGGAATCACGATATGGTTTGCTGCAATAAATGTATGAATTTTTACCTGTGAAAAAAATCTGATACATAAATATTTATAGAAATAGTATAATTAAATGAATGTATAATAAAATATGGAATAATAAGAAAATTTTAATATTATTTTATCATAGATAACTTAAATTAACATAAACCAAAACAAAAATGAAACAATGAAAAATAAAATGTTTGATTATTGTATGTATCAATTGCTTGTTTTCATATATATTTTGTACTTTCATTTTATTTATTTGTTTACTTAAGCTAATGACTTCTATTTGTTTGTTCTATTTATTTCTAAATAGTTATTTAACATTGATTGGCTTTCAAATATGAAATTACGTTTATTAGTATTTTTATTTGGTAATTCCTACAATAAATCAGTATTAGCTCTTTATTATAAAAATAGATATAGTTTCTTAATATTTACTTTAATGCAATAAGTTATAATATATATATTTCATTATAAATAATTACAAAAATGTTTTATTTTTATAAAATAGAAATATTTTTATGTTTTAAATAAATATTGAATATAATATCTGAATTGAAATATTTCAATACTTCGTTTATATCATTCCCCATTGAAATTAATAATGAATCGTTAAATTAGGTTAATGTAAAATAATAAATAAATCTTTTAATTTTTACCAGATTTTATAATTAATCAAAGACCATATCGGTTTATTCTTCAAAATATTATTACATTTAAAGTTTATTCACAACTAAAATATTATTAATTAAAGTTTATTTACTCTATGCATTGTTATACATTAAAATTAATGGTTAATACTTAACTAATTTGTGATTAAATAATTAACCAATTCTTAAGTATATATTCGAATGTATATCATTTCGCAGGGGAGTGTGCATTTCGAAAATTTTTATTACAAAAATTTGTATTTTGTTTTATGGCTTAAGTATTTTTTAATTTTAAGCCACTTAATTTTATTAAAAATTTAATGAATAATTATTAATTAATTAATTAAATAAAACTACAATTCTCAAAAATTTTTAAACACGTAATCTTACGTGGGGCGTATATATAATTGTATCATATTTTTGTGGCTTTTTTTCTACAATTTTTAAAAAGCCATATATTCTCAATATGGCGTGAATAATAAATGTGGTGATATTTTATGACGTAAATTTATAAGCCACCAAGAATTTAGCGAAATTAAACTGGACTAAATTCAACTTTTGGTGAAATACAACACTTCAATAAATAATAATTAGGTTAGGTATTTCTATTTAACATTAAAAAATAAAATAAAAATAAGAAATAAGAAAGCTTTTTTGTTAAACATTTAAAAATAAAATAAAAATAAATAAACATTTTATTTTTTAAACATTAAAAAATAAAAAAATAAAATAAAAAATAAAAATAAAATAAAAATAAAAATAAATAAATAAAATAGTAAATAAAGAAATAATAAATAATTAATAATTAAATAATTATTTAAATAATTATATAATTAATTAAAAAAAGGTTTATTATTTTAAATATTAAAAAAAAAAGTTTCAAAGCATTTAAAAGTATATTTATTAAAATATTTTATTGAAAATTTTTAATTATCAATGGAAGACAATATAGAAATTGAAATAAGTGAAACAAATCGAGGAAATGAACAAATTATTATTAATAAAAAACACAAAGTTAATTTTTCATTTCAAAGGAAAGATAAATCAAAAATTTATAGATGCACTGAATATAAGACTTTAAATAAATGTAAATCTTTAATTATTTTAAATGATAAAAAGGAGGTTTTAAAATATGAAAGTTTACATAACCATCTCGAAAAAAGAAATTGATGTGCCTATATCAGTAGCAAAACATAAAATTAAGGAAGAAATTAAGAAAAATTCAATTCCTATGGATATAAAACCTAAACATATATTTAATGCCGTTTCTCAAGAAATGGGACTTATATGTCCCGAATATAGTACAATTAGATCCCAAATAATAAGAAATATAAATAAACAATTTCCTCCAAACATAGAAAGTTTTGATGATATTCCCATTGAATCAAAATATTATAAAACGAAAAGAAATGAAAATTTTATGATATTTAAAAATACTGATCTAATAATCTTTCAATCACCATTCCAAGCATATTTATTTTCGAATTATCATAAAAATATATTTGCGGACGGTACATTTTATGCAGCACCGAAATTTAGTTATCAGTTATTTATAACAAGAACTTATGTTGGGTAATTTAATATGTTTTACACTACTTCCATTTCTATATTAAAAAATAAAAAACAATCTACATATGAAACATCATTTAAAGAAATAAAAAAAAAGCAAATAAATTTAGGTGTAATACATTTATTACTACAATTAATTTTCATTGTGATTTTGAACAAGGTATATCTAATGCCGCAAAAAAAGTTTTTCCCAATATAAATATTAAATATTGTGTTTGGCATTACAAAAGATCATTAGAAAAACAAAAAAATATATTACGTTATCATGAAGTGAAGAATAATAATGATATATATATTTATTATAAAGTTATTTCGAACTTACTGTTTATAAGCCCTAACTATATATTTGATATTTATATTATAATAAAAAGAATTTGTCAGAAAAAAAAGTATAATAATTTTCTACAATCTTTAGAATATTATATAATTATAAATTTTATTAATATCAATATCAATATTATATTATTATAAATTTTATTAATATCAATATACTTTTCAAAATTAATTATGTTATTAAAAATATTAAATTCAATAAAAGATTTTTATTATTTTATTAAAATTCTAATTGTTATTATTATATTTTAATAATAATTGATTCATATTGATCAAACATTATAAATATTACTATGCAAATAATTAATTATTTTAATAGGATCAATTATTCAACTCTTATTGTTTTAATTTTTAATTTTTATATTATTTAAATTAATATATATATATATATCGTTTATGAAAATATGAATTATAAATAATAAAAATTATTTACTTTTTATTTAAATTTTTTTATTTACTATAATAAAATATAATAATTAAAAGACAAACGTTATTATAACTAAAATTTTATTTTTAGAAAAATAAATGAAAAAAAATTAAAATATATGATACATATATATATAAAATAATTATATTTTTTATTTTATTTTATTTTATTTTATATTTATTTCACCTATATACTTTATTATTTAATATTTTTATATATGTTAACCATATATATATTTATATGTTTTATATATTATCTTAATTTTTAAAAAAATAATATTTAGTTTAATAATAAATTTAAAATTAATCTATAAAAAATCTATTTTTTTATTTATTTAACCACACCAACACCAACCATATTCAGTAATATAAACATATTTATATATATATATTTTTTTTAATTATTAAATTATGTAATTACGTATGTAATTCTGTTGATAGTATAAACAAGGTATTAATAATAATTAATTATATTTGTTAGAAGTAGAAATTTACGATATAAAATAAATGTTAAATTAGATTAAATTAATATGAATATACGAATCATATTATGTAATACATTAATTAAATAAATTAACATGTATCTAAATTTAGCCACAGTTCTTGTATAAATAGAACTGGTTTTACTTTAATTGTAAATCTGAGGTTAGTTATTAATACATAATAATAAACATTTATCATAAAACCCATTTTTACCTTCTAAAAATATTTAAAATTAAATAAAAAAAATATAATAATTATTTTATATATACAGTAATTATATATATATATTTTTTTTATTTAATTTTCTAAAAAAATTTTTTTTAGTAATAATAAACGTTTGTCTTAATTATTTTTATTATCATTTAAAAATTTATTTATTCATTTATAATTTATTTATTCATTTATTTATTTATTACATTATAATACGTCATGTTTTCCGAAATGCACTACAACAAAATACAAATTTATGTAATAAAAATTTTCGAAATGACACTTCCATTTCGCAATTGTGCATTTCGCAATGTGGCTTAAAATATTTTTGTTTAATTAATTGCTACATTATAATTTTTTTTAACCAATTAATAAAAAAATAAATAAATAAATAAATAAATAAAGAATATTCATGTAATTCATAATTAGTAATGAAGACAAGCCACATTTTTATATAAATACATTTTATTTGTGTTAATACTATAACAATAATTAACATTAATATAATAAAATAAATTATAAATTTATTAATAAAACTTTAAAATTTCTAATAGATTAAGAGTCTCAAGTCTCTTATAATTTTTTTTTTAAAAAAAAAAAAAAAAATGTCTGAACTTATTTTATCCAAAAAAGAAAAACTCCGGGGAATAGATAATTTCCCAATCTGGTATTCTATAATGATGAATTACTTAAGGGCGAAATAATTAACAAAATATATCATATATAATGTGAATGGCATGTTAAAAAAGCCTACAAGCAATGGGAATTTAACACCAGAAGACAGCGATTTCAATGAGAACCTAGAAGAAGAAGATGCAATGGCCTGTACAATTATCTTAACTAATGCCTATGATAAAATAAAACATATATAAAGGATTGTAAAACTGCTCATGAGAGAATGAAAAAAATAGAAAAATTATACAAAAACGATAACTCTGCCTTTTATGGTATGTGGATGAAAAAGCTATATTCTATCGACGCAAAGGATGTTCAAGAAACAATGAACGTCACAAATAAAATAATGGAGTTATTCAGATTATTGAATTACTCCCTGTAAGGATTTAATTAAATCTTTAATAATTAATTAATGTAATAAAATTACATAAATTTATGATTTACATATACAAAATTTAATTATAAATTTATGTAAATATTTCAAAAGGAAAAATTATTATGTAAATAATTTTGAATAATAAATTTAATTTAAATAATTTATTTGAGTTAATTAATTTAGTTTAAAATACTTTAAAATTAATTTAGGAATAGTTTTAAATAGTTAAAATTAGTTTAAATAGTTTATAAAAATAGTTTTGCATTATAAATATATAAGCATTAGTATTAATAATATTTTTATAATAAATAAATAATAAATGAGTTTTTATTGAATTTAATTATTATTGTAAATAAGTTGATAGTTTATTGAATTAATTATTGTTTAGTTTTAGTTAATTATTATTTAATAAAATTATTAATAAATATTTTGTTTTTATATAAATAGTAATGTATGTAAATTAAATAGGAATAATATATTATAATGTAATCATGAAAAAAATATAAATAAATGTAAAATTCATTATTTAAGTCTATGTATTAGTTATTGACTATAACTATAAAATAGTTAATAACAATAAGAGTTTTATTTTTTTTTAATTGATAAAGATTTTTTTATTAAAAAAAGAGAATTTTTATTACATGTTACTTTTTGATTTGAGTGTCATATTTTGTTATTTGTAATCTATTTCTATTAGAACTCTTTACACTCCCCTACAAAACCTACTAATATAGAAAAAATCATAATTATGTACGATGCATTACCAAATGAACTTAAAAGCAAGGTAAAAGTTAGTTCAAAATTAACTCCGGAATAGTTTTATGAAGAAATAAAAGACAAATTCACTGTCTTCAGATACAAAAATGATAGAGTTAATAACTCTAATCATGAAAAGCAAAAAACAAAAAGTATCCATTCAAATGGAGATATACTAGATCTCAATAATATAGAAAATAAGAAAAGAAATATTAAATCAAAATTTAAAA
>JACVTC010000154.1:182500-252500 GCA_016946835.1 Neocallimastix lanati (nom. inval.) | reverse complement strand
AAGAATCACCCTTTGGTGATCCAGTATCTTGTATATTATTATTTTGAATAATATAATTATGTATTAATAAATAAAGTTTTATTTTAATAGAAATATTTTTTTTATATTGATGACCCGAATAATACTAATATATTAATATTTACCATCAAGATTTCTACTATTTGATTTTTTGACGAAATGTAAACTTTTATTTGGTTCTATAATTCAAAAATTATTAAACGATAAACATAAAATAAATAATAATTAATAAATGTTTAATATATTTATTAATATATGTAATATTATTACTGATATTTCTAAAAATAATGAAAATAATAATAAATTGTATAAAAAGGAATTTATATGTACCAAAAGTTACGAAATCCATTTTTACTGAATTTAATTATTTTTTAGAATAATTTAATTTTATTTTAATAATTCAATTAATAATGTATACAAATTATGTTGTTTATAAAATATTATTATAAAAGAAATTATTAATATAAAAAGTTAAATTCTAAAATTACATTTATAGATAAATTGAATTTGATAGAGATAATTTTACATTTAATTTTATAATTGTTTAGATAAAATAAAATAGTAATAAAATTACTACAAAAAAATATACTAATTTTTATTGTTTATTAACTAATAAAAACATTAGTTATTTTTTAATTTATTTAGTACCTCTATGAAAATATTTATGAAATATTATATTTGAAATAAAAATGAGACAATTATTTGGCTATTGTTATAATTTTAACATTTTATTATTAAGTATCATTAAATATTTATTTTCTTAATAATTTATTACTAACCTTTTAATAGTCGAAAATTTTTGAAGTATGCTTTTAATTAATTTGAAAATCGATAAATAAATTAATTTATTCGATAGATTATATGGATGTTCTACTTATTTATTTTTATTTATTAAATATTTTTTAAAATAAAAGATATTAATGATTAATAAAATATATTTTTATAAAGATTAATAAATAAATATGAACTTTTTATTAAAATAATTTTTTATTATATTTAATAATACATTTAAATAATTTTACTATATATTTTTCATATATTAATATTCTATTATATATTGTAAAATACATTGAAAATATATAATTTATATTAATTAAAACTAGCCTAATATGTATATTATATATTAATATAAATAATACAATCCTACTAATTAATCTTTTTGTAATATATTAAAATATATTATATGAATAACGTTTATATGTTAAAATTCTTTTTTTATTTTGTTTTTTGTAAAAAAAAAAAAAAAATTATTGGTATAACTAAAAGCATTTTCATCTGAATAAGTAAATAAATAAAAAATTAAAAATAAAAAAAAATAAAAAAAAAATAAATAAATAAATAAATAAATAAATAAATAAATAAATAAATAAATAAATAAATAAATAAATAAATAAATAAATAAATAAATAAATAAATAAATAAATAAATAAATAAATAAATAAATAAATAAATAAATAAATATGACATTATGACAAGTTTTGATTTACAATAAATATTATATTTAAAAAAAAATTTATCGGTTATTTTTTCGTTTAAAGCCACATTTCATACTGAAATTATTAGTTTTCAGTTAGTTTTGCCACATTACAGGATTTTTGATTAAGTATTTTCGTTGTAATATTGAAATTTCTTTACTTGAATTAATTACATTTTAATTGACAAATCCATTGATTGAATAGAATTATTTGAGAAAAATGTAAAAATTTTTAAAAGTAAAAATTTATAAAAAAATTATTAATTTTTTTATATAACTATTTTTTTATAAAATTTTATTTTAGAAAATTTTTACTTATTTCTCAATTTTAAAAAAACAAATGTAATATAATGAAGATGAAAATTATAAAATAAAGTAGTATAATAAGGTATTGAAATCATTTCTATCAAAAATAGTTAATAAACTAAAAATAGATAACATGGTATCTATTGAACTTTTCCATGAACCTAAAAAAAAGATATTATTAATTAATTAAATATGGTTTCATTACATAAAGAACAATTATTACGACTTGTATCTGACTAACTTAAAGGATTTATAGATGTTCTTTTTTATTATATCGGTTCTTCATTTTCATTCTTGGTTGAAGGATTTTTTACTATACCATTCAAAAAATAACTCAAGAGGATTACTAATAACTAGTACAGTGTTTCAATTAACCCAATAAACTGACTATTTAACATTTTTAAATGTCTTTAGTTATAGTTCTGAATTATAATTGGTATAAAATTAAAATTCCACCAAGAAAGAATATATAAATAAATTCGTAAACTTACCCATTGTAATTTATGACTGTTGTATTAATTGAAGATAAGGGTAATTTGTAATAAATATTAAAAAATATTATTTAATAATAATAATAATAATAATGAATAATAAATATAGATATTTTATTTAAATCTATTATTAATATAAGTATTTTTTAGATTTATTTGTAGTAATAAATAATATTTATTTATAAAAACTCAAAATATATTTAAATTTTTTTTATTAATTTAAATAAAAATATATATATATATATATGTATATATATAATATACATATATAAATACTTGTTTTAATTTTTATTTCCAAAAAATAAATAGTAATGAACATATTAATTATATATATAGTAAATTAATATATGTATTTATAGTTTTAAATATATATATTATATAATATATTATATATATAACATTATTTATTTATGGTCATATAGAAAAATTATTATCGATATTAAAATGAATGGTTTTTGACGGAAATTTGTTTTTATTTCTCCACTATTAAATGATATTGTTGGATATAAATCCTCAGTGATAGTAATTTTCCTAAGAATAATTCCTTATAAATTATATTAAAATTCATAAATCTAAAGTTTTAAAAATTAAATAAATATTTAAAAAAAAAATAATGATTAAAATTCAATGATATTAATAAATATATATATTGATAAAGTACCTAAATTTCTTCCATTTTTTGCAAAAAAAATAGTTTTATTGAATATGTGTATTTCGAAGCCAATAATGTTATCTAAAATATAAGTAGATCCTTATGTTATCCCTGAACCCAACTTCATGTATACTTGCTCTTTATCATTATGATATCCATTTGTATTAGGTGCTCATCCTGAAAATTATGGAATAAAAATAGTCATAATTAACAATAAGATTTATAAGTTTGACAATATATTAAAATTATATCTAGTATTTTCATTTATAAATCATTGTCTTTTATCGTTGAGTAACAGTATTGTTATAATATTTTCATTTCATATATGATAAAAAAGTAAAAATAATATTAGAATTTAATATAATAAGGTTATAAAATAATATATTTATTAAATATATAATAAAAATAATAGATTTAATTCAACAGAAAATATATTTCAATTTCGAAATAGTATAAGCCATATTTTTTATTAATTAATTACTTCATATTAAGTCAGGCACAGAATTATTTGCTGTAATTACATAATTAAAAAATAAAATATTTTATGTATTATACACATTTAATTAATAAATTGTATTTTACTAGTAATAATAATAATAAATATAATAATAATAATAATAATAAATTTTATTTTAATAGTAATAATTATAAGTTGTATTTTAATAATAATAATAATAATAATAAATTATATTTTTATAGTAATAATAATAATAAATTATATTTTAATAGTAATTATAATAATAATAATAATAATAAATTATATTTTAATAGTAATTATAATAATAATTATAATAATAGTAATAATTATAAGTTGTATTTTAATAATAATAATAATAATAATAATAAATTATATTTTTATAGTAATAATAATAATAAGTTATATTTTAATAGTAATTATAATAATATTAATAATAATAAATTATATTTAAATAGTAATTATAATAATAATTATAATAAATTATATTTTAATAGTAATTATAATAATAATTATAATAAATTATATTTTAATAGTAATTATAATAATAATAATAGTTTATATTTTTAATAGTAATAATAATAAATTGTATTTTTAATAATAATGAATTGTATTTTTAATAATAATAATAATAATAATGTATTTTTAATAATAATAATAAATTGTATTTTTAATAATAATAATAATAATAAATTGCATTTTTAATAATAATAATAATAATAATAATAATAATAATAATAATAAATTATATTTTTATAGTAATAATAATAATAAGTTATATTTTAATAGTAATTATAATAATATTAATAATAATAAATTATATTTAAATAGTAATTATAATAATAATTATAATAAATTATATTTTAATAGTAATTATAATAATAATAATAGTTTATATTTTTAATAGTAATAATAATAAATTGTATTTTTAATAATAATGAATTGTATTTTTAATAATAATAATAATAATAAATTGCATTTTTAATAATAATAATAATAATAATAATAATAATAATAATAATAATAATAATAAATTACATTTTTAATAATAATAATAGTAATAAATTATATTTTTATAGTAATAACAATAATAATTATAGAAAAAAAAAGAGAATAGTTATTTTTGAAGTACTATTTAAAAAAAAATTATATATATATATATATATAGAGAGAATAAAATTTGAAATGAAAAAACTATAAAAAACAAAAAATACTTTAATTTTAATGAATTAAATTAGCAATGAATATAATTATGGTTTTCTACATAATATGCATGACATAATTATAATATATTTTATTGCTATTATTATTTTTACTTTTATTTTATTTTTAAAGAAAAATTCATTAATGCAATATTTAATCAAATAAAACCAATTCTTTTTAAATGTGTAAAGTTTTAAATATTTTTAATTTTATAATCTCCCTTTTTAATTGAATTAAATTATTTTTTAAATTAAAAAGTTTTATATATAAAATAATATTAAATATATAGTTCTAATAAAAAAGAAATATTATACATGTATGTTTATACATACGACAAAAATATAATATTAAAAAATATTAAAATTTTAAATTTTAAGTATAAGATATATTATAAATTAAATATAGAATAAATTTTTAAGATTATAATTTTTTTATTTTAAAAAGATAATAAAAAAAAGTTTATTTTTATTACATAAATTATATATATAAATTTTATCGTTATTAATATATTTTTCTTAATTTAATGAATTATTATTAGATAAATAATAATTCTTTTTTTTATAAATATCTAATTATAAATATTAAATTTGGATAATTGTATTATTAAATTTTGTTTTTAATTATAATTAATTCTTATTATTTTTTTCAAAAAGTATAAAAGCAAATAAATTTCTAAATTTTTTTTAAAATCATAATTCAATTAGAATTATAAATATAGCTTAATAAATAGCTTAATAAAAAAAAAAAAAAGAAAAAAAAAACGACTGAAATTAATACCCTATAGTAAAAGAAACGATTTTACTATTATTACCCAAACTTCAATTAATTTTTTTTAAAGAATTAAGACCAAATTATTTAAAAATAAATAAAATATTATTTTTTATTTAAATTTAAATAAATTAAAAAAAAAAAAAAATCGAAATGGTTAGACAAGCAGGAAACACTTTAATTAACAACAAGTCCTGGGCTCAAATTGTTATGGGTTCTGGTGTTCAACAAAAATTGCAACAAAATAACTTACAAAGTAAGAAAATCCAACAAAACAAAAATCAGAAGAAACAAGCCCAATCACAAAGAGCGAATACTCAACAATTAAAACAAGTAAAACAATACCTTGATAAGACTAATTCTTCTGTCAAACAACAAAAGAAGAATTATATAAAGACCACCCAGTACCCTCGTTCTATTTCATCAGCCCAACTTCAAGCCTTACAACAAGAATTCATTGGTTTATGTAATTTGTTTAATGCTAACAATTACTTCGGTAGATCTGTCTATAGCCAAAAGAAAGCCTGGCTTCAAACTAAGGGTAGAAATGTTATTAGTGTTGCATCATGTTATTCTTTAAGACACAAACCAGTACAAAACTTGATTCGTCCACAACAAAAGAGAGTTATCAAGAATGGCATGAGGATTACATCAAAACAAAACAAGAATAAGAATATGGGTAAAAACCAAAAGAAGAACCAAAACATGAGCCAACAACCAAGATGGGGTGAAAGTAAACAGTCAAACTGGGGTGCCCAAAAAGCATGGGGCAAGAATCAACCAAAACAAATCCGTGAACCACCAAGAGAACAAGCAAAACAACAACAACAAATGAGACAACAACAACAACAAATGGAAAAGATTCAACAACGTCATAGGAAGCAAATGGAATTACTCCAAAAGGCTCAATTAAAACAACAAGAGCTTTTACTTAAGAAGCAAACTGAACAAAGAAAGAAGTTACTTCAATACCAAAAACAACAAAAATTAAGAGTAAAATCTCAATCACAACCAGTACAACGTCAAGCTCCAAAGAAGGCTCAGACCCCAATGAAACAAGTAATTCGCAATGTTTCTAGTAAACAACAAGTTAGAGCTAAACCATTGAGACATAGACTTGAAGCTGTTCGTAAACAAAACCAAAGTGTTGGTGCCGATAACTTTAAGTACACTCTTAATCAATTAGTTGATGCATTTAACTACTTCCCAAAGAAGTCTTACAGTGGTGATCGCGCATGGCAATACAACAAATTCCTCCGCGGTTTCATTTCTACTGCTTCTTACTATGCTCAAAAGAATGCTCCATTTGTTTCAAGTAACCGTCCAAAGATTAATGTTACCAATGGAAATCCAATTTATACTTTCAATGTAAAGCCAACTACAAAGAGTGTTATTACACCATATAATTTCAATTTACATGGTATTCGTACTGAAGGTAATGGAAAGTACTTCAAACACTGGCATATTGGTAGTATTTGGACTCACTACTACTCAAAGCCAAAGTCCAGAAGAGTTTAATTATTTATTTAATAAATAAGTAGGAAAATTACTAAAATTAAGTAGTATAATAAATAATTAAATATTATTTAGTAATAATAAAAAAAATATGTGAAACTTTTTATTTTAATGTTTATTTTATAATAATAATTTTTAAAATAATATATTATTTTATATATATATATATAAAAATAATATAAAAAATAAAGGTTTTAAAATATTTTTAATAAATAATAATAAATAAAAAAGTGAAAAAAAAAAAAAAAAAAAAAAAAGAGATTATAAAGTGAAAATTATTTTTTAAAAAGAAAATAAGAAAAGAACATATTTTATTGAATCATATTAAATAATTTTAATATATTTAAATTAAATATTATTACATTTTGAGGCATAAAATATAAATCTTTCTTTTTAAATTATTACAATGTAAGAAAAGGTAGATATTAATGATTGTTTTGGAGTTTTTGAAAAGTATCGAACTAAATTATCACTAAAATTATTTAATAACAATTAGATATAGTTTTATATATTTATTTTTTATATTTATTAATTTTTTTTTCAGATGAAGAAATTCAAAAATTTTATACAGTTATTAAATGAATAATATTTATATATATTATTTGATCTGTCCAATGAAATCGCATCAATTATATTAATTATTTATCACATTGAAAATATGAAAGTTTTTTATAAAAACATTTAAAATTTAGTTTAAAATCTGATAATGAGCTTGTTGGATATTTTTATAAAATAAAGTAAATCATGAATTGATAATGTTCAGTATATAAAAATTAAGATGGTTGTTTTTTTATATATATTTGCTATTTGATTTTAATATATGATGTAACTCATTAATAAAAATAATTAAAGTTTGATTATGACAAGATAAAACTTTATTAATCAAATGAAATATCTCTGAAGGAAAAGACCATATTTTTTTTCAGATTGTCAATTCAAACCCTAATCAGGTATAAGAATTCCTTTAAATAGAAATCTTATAATATGGAGGTAAAGTTAGATGCATATAGACTTATTCAAAATTTATTCATACGCTTTATTTTGAATATTACTTTTATTTTGTATTACCAATTGTGTTCAATTTGGACAAATAATATTTTTATATTAATTTTGTGTTTTTTAAAAAATATACATGTAATTAATAAGTGAATGAATAAATAAAGTTATAGTTGGAATTAAAAGATGATGAAAAATCTAGATTTGTACAACACTAAACTTTATAATAAATATTAAAAATAATAATATAAAATAATATAAATAAATATAAAATACACATTGAATAAAATAAAATAAATAATAAAGTAATATAAAAGAGTAAAGTATTAATAAAATAAAATATAATAAATAGTGAAGTAGTAATAACCCACAAGATACATAATTTCCGAGAATCCAACAAAAGATTATTTGAATTAAAGTATTCAAACATTAAAATACCTTAATAGGACTATTCAATCCTTTATAATGGAAAGAAAACTTTAAGAGCATATTGTAATACATTTTTCTGGTGATCAAATTAAAAGAAGATTCACTTTAGAATATATATTTGTATTAGGGAATAGTCCTAATCGTAGAAATCAATTACTCAGAAAAATATGGCCTTATCTTGCACAGAAACCGAATACTAAAGTTTAATAGATGGTTCAAAACAGGCTATATAGATAGGAAGATTAGTAAATGAATTATTCAATAAAATTTATTAGAATTATTATCTAATATATTCATGATAAAATTATAAAAAATGTAATTAAATTAATCCTCATTGGTTCTAGATCAATGATAGCAGATCCAAGTTTAAATACTTTATCGATTTCATTATGGATATGTAGAAAAAATCAAGGTAGGGGAAAGGGTGAATATTAAATATTGTATTTTTGTGTTTAATTACATTGTAATTTATACTATTTTATTATATATAAATTATTTCTATTTGATAGTACCATGCAGTGTAACATTTAATGTTATCAATATGTAAGAGTATTATATAATAATGATCATAAATATCTTGTAATGACATATTCTTAAATATAGGTCTTTCTTAAGATAAAAACAATAAAATAAATACATAAAACAGTATAAGTACCATTTCTGATTTTTAGTATTATATTTAACAATTTATCATTATATTTTAATTTTTACTTTATTTTATTTATTATTATTATTTTTTTTTTTTTTTTTTTTTTTTTTTTTTTTTATTTATTTATTTATTTATTATTATTATTATTATTATTATTATGATCATTATGTTATAATAAATAAAATATATATATTTAATTATGAAGAATTTAAATTATAATTTTACAAAAAAAAAAAAAAAAAAAAAAAAAAAAAAAAAAAAAAAAAAAAAATTATATAAATGCTAATATAAAAAAATATTAAAAGTCATAGCAATAATTAAAATAATAAAAATTATAAAAATATTATGAAATATTAATAATAATAATAAAATCAAAAGATTACTATTATAATTAATTCTTAAAATAAATTAAAAAAAAAAAAAAAAAAAAAAAAAAAAAAGTAAAATAAAATAAAATAAAAAAATAAAATAAAATTAAATAAAATAAATTTTAAAAAATTAATTATTAAAATAATTAAATATCATCAGCTAAATATTGCATTTCTGAATAGTACGCTGTTACTACTGTTCTATCAGAGAATTTTCTTCCAGCCAATGCTTTATATGCAACCATACTTTGATCCGCTGATTCATATTCGATATATATCTAAAGTATAATATATAATATTAGATTATTACTAATATTTAAAAAAAAAAAATATATATATATATATATATATAATACCTTTCCAACATTGGATATTTCCTTATTATCTAATGGACGCGGAATTTTCATACTAAGGATATTTCCAAATTTTTGGCATTCACTCTTTACATCTTCTTTAATTTCTTCATTATGAAAAAAAAAAAAGATATAAAAGGATAAATATATATATTAATATATTTTGAATATGAATATTTTAATTTTTTTTTTTTTATTTCTTTTACCTTCATATGTTGCATCATTTAATAATTCCTCTTGAGTAACCATATTTAGTAATAATAAAATTTTTGTTGGTTCTATTTTACCATTCATTAATTGATAAACATTTGGGAATGATGTAGGAGGATGAACAACTTTATTAGCACCAACACTAGCTCTTTGAACAATTAATTTTTTACCACCAATTTCAAGATTATTTAAACCTTGGCATACAGTATCTGTTACATTTGGATCCATATATTCACAGAATGCATAACCTCTTGATATTCCTGTGGCCTTATCTTTGACTAAATTAAATGCCTTTAAAGGTCCAAAAGACTTTAAAATATCTATTACATTTTCATCTGTAAGGTGATCCGGTAAACCACCAATAAAAATTTTATAAGGACTATCTGATACATTATTTAGCACTATTAAATTTTTCAATAAAATTGTGATTAATATATATATATAAATAATATATATTAATAATGAAAAATACATTTTTTATATAAAATTATAAATTAAACAAGTTTAGTATGTTTATTATATTAGATATGGATTTATTATGATACATTATATAATAATTATAACATAATATTGATTCCATAATTACTTTGAGTGTGTACAGGCTGAGGGTCAACTTGACCTTCTGGAGGATGGTAATTTTTAGGTCTTCTAATTTTTAATATTTGACCACTATAAGAAATACGACCATCAAGATTCATTGCATTATTTGTTTCTTCAGTATCTCTAAACTTAATAAATAATTAATTTAGAATATTATATCATTAATTTATATTTTTTAAAATTTTATATATGACATTATAATGGATTATATTAACAGTATATTATAAAATATTCAACTTATAGTAATTAAATTTTTATAAGAAACTATTATTATAATATTTACTTCAATAAAGGCATAATTTTTTTCAATTTGTGCACCCACTACTGAATCACCCGGGCCTTTTGTAATTTGATATTCCTTCATTTTACTATTAAAGAAATCAATCAATCCTTTCTATAATTATAAAATAATATAATAATACAATTTTAATATATAAATTATACATATAAATATATAAATTATTAGTTAAATTATGTAACAAAAAGCAAAAATAAATAATTAAAAAACTAACCTCAGTAATGCCAAATGGAATATTACCAACATATAACTTTTTATCTTGCTTTAAATTCATTGGATTTTGATTCAATGGACGCATATTTGGATTGTTTTTAGTAGCCATTGCAAATCTTTTAGTTTGATCCGGGTTTAACATATTTTGCATTTGTGATACTGGCGTATTGGCAACTAAATCTGTAACTTTTGGAGCTTGAACACCTAATGGGAAATGACCTTTATTCAATTATATTATGTAATATAATTTATATAATAGTATAGTTATATTAATATCAAATTATATATATTTTATATTAAATGAAATGACGTAGAGTAAATTTTAAAAATTTAATTTTATGTAATAAAACTGAATAAAATTTACCTGTTGCTTTTACTTGAGCAACCGTCATTCCTTCATAACCTGGTGGAGGAACATCCCAATTATTTAATTTTCTTTTTTTTAAATGAAGTGGGGTAACAGATCTTTCTCTTCTTGGGCTTCGTGATCTATCATATCTTGAGCTTCTACTTCTATTAACAGCAATTTAAGAAATTTATTATAAATTTATGATTTGCATATACATATGTTTGTTTATATAATTTTATTTGTTTAATATTATATTAGTAAAGTTATTTTTGTATGCATGGTATATATATATATATATATATTTATTTAATTCTTATAAAAAAAAATTAAATATAAAAAAATTGAATATTTATTTATATTATTTTTTTTTTACTTTAATATAAAATTAATTTTGAAAATACCTTGATCTATGTCTTCTCCTTCTAGAATGACTTCTATCTCTAGTTCTTGAACGACTAGAATGTCTACTTGCATGTCTATCTCTGCTTCTGCTTCTGCTCCTATCTCTTCTTGAATGATGTTCTCTCTTTTCACGTCTACTACTATGTCTGCTACTTTTTTCTCTATCTCTATCTCTATCTCTGTCTCTGTCTCTGTCTCTATCTTTGTCTTTGTCTCTATCTCTGTCTCTATCTCTCTCTCTATCTCTGTCTCTATCTCTTTCTTTATCTCTACTTTTTTCCTTTTCCCTATCTTTTTCTCTTTCTTTTCCTTCTTTGGTTTTATTTAAATCATCCGTTTCCATAATATTTTCTTTTAAAATTCCATATTTTAATAATTTAAAATTTATATATATGTTAATTTTTTTTTTTTTTTTTTGTCTATTTATTATTTTTATTTTAGTAATCATAATTATACCTTGTTTTGGATCATCCATATATTGATCTACTTCATCATCTGATTTCTCTCCTTTGTAATTTGAAATATACATTATTATAAATTAATTTTTTAATTATGAATATATATACACAAACATTATTAAAAATTTTGTATTTAAGTATTATGTTTTCATTCAACATTTTTTCAAAAAATATATATATACATATTTTGATGGAAATTGATATAATTGATATAAATTAATCTAATTCTTCAATAATTTGGAATATGATTTTTTAATTGAAATATAATTTTATGAGATTAAATAGGAAAAAAAAAAGTCTTTTTTTTTACTAATTTTTTTTTTTTTTTTTTAATTAAATTAAATATGAATCATAAAAAAAATATAAAGTGGCAAGTTTTAATATAAAATATTACATATTTTATATTATTTATATCATTCTTCTATATCATCTGCTAAAAAATAAAAATTATTATTAAAAAATTATTAAAATCTTTTTCTTTTATTGGATATATTATATTGTTTTAAAAAATAATTTATTTGATACCCTTTTGATGATTAATTTTTTTTTTTTTTTTTTTTTTGATATAGTATTTTAATTTTATTTTTCAATTACTTATTTACATTTATTTATTTTTATTTTTATTTTTGTTATTATTATTATTATTATTAAAAATTTAATTTAATATTAATATTTTTTTTTTGATCCAGAATTACTTATTTTATATAATGAATTTTTAAAATATTATTTTTTTTTTTATCAATAGTAAACACCTTTTTAAATTAAATATTCCTTTTATATTTCTTTATATAAGATATTTTTATATTTCTCTTTCTATTCTTTAAAACTAGATTTTACTTTAATTCCTTATTGAATTAAATTACAATAATAATCATGCATATATAAAATTAATAATTTTCCTATTTAAAAAGACAATAAATATGTATCTAATTTTAAAATGAAAATATTAACAATATTATAAAATATTATTTAACAAAATCTTTTATATATAAATATATATATTATTTTTATATTAATTCATTTACCTGAACCCATTTCTTTAATAATTATTTTTTATATGTAAAATTATAAAACTTTGTTGTTATATTGTAAAAAATATGAAGAAAAAAAAAAAAAAAAATTGAAGTATTTAAATATTTCCCCTTTATTTGCAAAATAATAATATTATTATTAATAAATGTTATTAAATAATTATTTATTTTAAAATTATTTAAATTAAAAATTAAAAATTATTAATCATAGAAATACGATTAAATAATTTTAGTAATAATAAAAGTACTAATTTTTCTTTTTTTTTTTTTATATTTTTCTTATATAAATAATTAATTATTTATAAATTATAAAATTTTTGATTTAATAATTTAAAGTTTATTAATATCTATGAAATAAAAATCGAATGGATTAATACAATATTAAATAAATATTTTTAATTTTTTATGACCATTAATAGCATTATTAAGAATAAATAAATATTAATAAAAGAAAAAATAATAATATTAAAGATGTTCAAATCTTTGAAAATCTTTAAAATTTAAAAAATATATTTAACTTTTTTTTTTTTTTTTTTTCTTTTTTAAAGAAAAAGTTATATATCATAATAATTAAGATATAAGCAATTCAATATATACCCCATTAATTAAGATGTATGATAAAATTAATATATTTTTCTTTTAAAATATATTTTTTTGATATTAATTTATTACAATTATAAAACCGAAAGAAATTTCATTTAAATTAAATAAAATATATATATATATATTTTATTAATGTTATATAATTAAATACTTAGAATTGTTTGTCTTTTTTTTTTTTTTTTTTTTTTTTTTTGATATATTCAACATATTCAGTTTTCAATTTTATAAATATATTGAAGATTTTTTTAATAATATCTAATATATATAAATCAATTATATATATATCAATTAAAAGTATTTTTTACGTTAAAATCAAAATTAGATATAAAAAATTTAGTATAAAGGGATTATAATGGAAAAGCTAATATGGGAAACAACTATTAAATTTGATAAAAATTATCTTAATATAGAATCAAATTTCAACACAAAAGTAAATATATCAACAAAAGAAAATAATTCAATTTTTTTAAAATTTGGAAAGAAACCACCAAGTTACAAAGAATTATTAAAAAAAGAAGACTATAAAAGTGATTTTTTATATAATATATCGAGCAATGAAATTATACCTTCCTCAAATGTAAATAATTTTAAAAATCCTAGTTCCTATAAACCAATTGTTAAAATAAAATCTGTAGATTATTATAAAGACAGAAAAAATAAATTTTTTAATAATATAACCACAAGAAATAAAAAACATCTCAGACCTTTGAATTCTATTACTTCAACTAATGAAGAGATAAATAGAAATGTAAATATTTTAAATGTTTCAGAGAATGCTTCACCACAATATTCAGATAATAGCAAAAATGATATTTCATTTTCTAACATTACTAGTTCAACACCACTTCGTCCACAATTTTCTTTATCAAATCTTTCTAATAAAGAAAATTTTTTATCATCAAATAATTTAATAGAATCTAATGATAAAATTCCAATAAAAAATGAAGAATCACCTGATAATATAATAAAAATTCTTGATATATCACCTATAAATAATCAATCTGATGAAAATATAACTAGTGAAGATAAAAGAATTAAAGATATTCAAGAACACATTATACAAGAAAATAAACCATTTTTTCTTAATCATAATAAGTCATTGGATTCACCATTGAATACTACAACCCATAACTATAAAAATTATTCAAGGAATGAAATTAAAGAAATTGTCAATAAATTTAATAATAATAATGATAATTGTAAGATATTATTAACTTTTAATTTATTTATTAATTTATTTATTAATTAAATTATTTATTAATTAAATTATTTATTTATTTATCTATTTATCTATTTATTTATTTATCTATTTATTCATTTATTTTATTTATTTATTAATCTATTTATTTATTTATTTATTCATTTATTTGTCTTCTTTTTTTGTTAATTCATAAAATTAATTTGTTTTCAGTGGTAATAGATATTCCATCAATAATGAAACATGAAAATGAAATAAATATTGATAATGTAGACACTAATTTCAATCCGTTTGAATCAAAAAACGATTTTAAAATATTTAGCAGTTCAGAAAGTTCATTGACCCCAACATTAATAATCACATCAAGTAATGATGGAGATTCCTCACAGTCAAAAACCCAAAATATTTTAAAAAATATATCATTTAATGATGAAATAGACATATTAAATGATATTAAAATAAAAGATAAAACAAAAGATAAAAATGAAAAAGACAAAACAGAGAAAATCTATAAAGCGAATAATAATAATAATAATAATGATAATAATGATAATGAAAATGAAAATAATAATACCAATAATAATAAGAATGATAATATTAATATTAAAGATAAGATTAATAATAATAATACAATTAATAATGTCAATGTTATAATTAACAGTAATAAATCTAAAAATAATGATACAATCAATGATTATAATGATATTAATGAAGATAATAAAGAGAATATTAATGATAATAATGATATTAATGAAGATAGTAAAGACAATATTAATAATAATAATGATATTAATGAAGATAATAAAGAGAATATCAATGATAATAATGATATAAATGAAGATAATAATGACATTATTAATGATAATAATGTGAATGGCTGTAAAGACCATGTTGATGTTGATGATGATGATGATAAACCATTGAGTATTTATATGAATAAAAAGGAATTAAATATTGTTAAAAACGAAAATTTCAAAATAAAAACAGAATATAATATTAATCAAAAAGATAATAATAGTTATGATGAAAATGTTAAGAAAAAAAGGAAATATAATACATCACGTTCTAATCATACCTCAGATAATAAATTAAATAAAACAAAGAATTTAATGAAAATAAATAAAAGTAAAACTTCTACCATTAATCAAAAGAAAGTCAATAAAACCATTATTAAGAATGAAATAAATAATACACATGAAATAGATAATAAAAATGATAATAATATTAATATTGATAATATTGATGTTGATGATGTTGATATTGATAATGATGAGGAATATGTGGATGAAGATTCAAATATAAATCAAAAGAACTTTAATGAAAAAGAAAACAAGCTCATAAAATATAGCGATGAAGAAAGAGATAAAACTTTCATAAATGATATATGCTATTTAATGAGAGAAAAAAAGAAAGATTGGAAGAATAAAGCATTCAAAGAAAATAAAATTGTTTGGGCTTTATGGAAACAAAATAAATTTAATTGTTATTATGTAGGAAAAATTGTAAATTTTATAAAGCGTTCAAATTGTTATAAAATAAAATTTTTCGATGGTAAAAAATCAATAATAATAATAATAATAATAATAATATTCTTTAAATTAAAATATAAACTTTTAATATATTTTATTTTATTTATTATTAAAATATTCATAATTGAATATTAGGTTCAAATACTACAGTTAAAAAGGAAGATTTAAGATATTTTAATATTAAAGAAGAAGATGTTATGTTAATTGAATTAGATCATGATAGGGATTATAATGAAGAAATTGGCCACGATGGGTTTTATATTGTTCAAATTATAAAAAAAATTAAAAAAGATACCTATAAAGCTTGCATATTAATCAAAGAATTTGATGAAATTCACAATAAATATTTCCTTCAAAAATCAGAAGAAACTATATCAGTTCATATGCATCAATTTATAATACCTCAAGAATATGTTAAAATTATAGAAGAAGAAATAGAAATTATAAAAAAAGAAATTAAAAATGAAGATAGCTTCAATTCATCAAATAATATTAAAAAAGTAATATCACTAAAGAAACCAAAAATAGGTAAATTTAAATATTTCATTTTTTAATTAATTAATTATTTATTTATTTAGAAATATACATTTATTTATTTATAATTATTAAATATTTATAATATTAAATATTTATAATATTAAATATTTATTATTATTATTATTATTATTATTATTATTATTATTATTATTATTATTATTATTATTATTATTATTAAAAATATAATCTTTTATTATGATTATTTTTATTATTATTAAATTTATTTTTATAAATAATGATCAAATCAACTTTAAATATATTATTTATTATTAAATTGACTCTACATATTTAAAAAATACAGAAAACAAAATATTTGAAGGCTATAAATTCATTGTAACAGTTGGAGGTGAAGATTCTGTTAATCAAATGAAGAAAATTTTAAATACTGAAGGTAATTATTCAAAAATAAAAAATAAAAAAAAAAACTAAAAAAATAAAAAAATAAAAATAAATAAATAAATAAAAATAAAAATAAAAAAAAAAAAAAAAAATGTGAAATAAAATAATTAATTTATATTTTAATTATTAACATATTATAAAAAAAAATATATCTATATATATATATTATATAGATTATATTGAACAAAGTTATGCTAATAAAATTGAGATACAAGAACAAATTAAAAAATTGGGTGGTACAATTTATAATGTAAATAGTTTTTTAAATATATCAAAGCTTAAGAATAAACTTATCCTTCAAAATTTAATTGTCATTGCATCCATTCCGTCCAGAACAGAGGTAAATATAGATATGGGATTTAAATTTATTTTATTTTCATTTTTTTTTTAAAAAAAAAAAAAAAAAAAAAAAATTATTGAATACTATAATAAATTTAATAAAATTAAAATTAAAATTTTATACATCAAAAATTAGAAATTTTTATTAGGTTTAGCATTGAAATT
Source organism: Neocallimastix lanati (nom. inval.) (assembly GCA_016946835.1). Classification (NCBI taxonomy): domain Eukaryota; kingdom Fungi; phylum Neocallimastigomycota; class Neocallimastigomycetes; order Neocallimastigales; family Neocallimastigaceae; genus Neocallimastix; species Neocallimastix lanati (nom. inval.). Next base: position 234,472 of record JACVTC010000154.1, on the reverse strand, counting down.
ACCTATAGTATCTTATAATTGGATATATGAATGTATTAATGCTGTAAGTATAATTAATAAATATTATATTTATTTTATTAATAAAATTATTAATATCAATAAAAATAATTTATTATTATTATTATTATTATCATAATAATTATTTATTATTATTTAATAATTATTTTTCTTTTTTTTTTTTTTTTTTTTTTTTTTTTTAATGTTAATTATTTAAATAATTAAATATTAATTATTAAATCACACGATATATTAATTTTTAATAATTCTTCAATGTTAATACGAAATGATCAACTTTAAATAGGAAAAAGTTTTAAATTATAATGAATTTTTATTATCACATGGATATTCTAAAGAGCTTAATAGCTTTATTGGTAGCTCATATTCGCCAAATGAATTATTTAATGTAAGTTAATAAATAATAAATATTATATATTATATTAAATTATATTATATTATATTGAATATAGAATATGAATTTCAATTTAATTTATAATTAATATATTAATAATCAATAATAAATTTATATTAAAAAAAATTTTTTTTTTTGTTAAAAATTTTATTTTTTAATTATTAATAAAAAAATAATTTAATAAATAATTTTTTAGAATTTAAAATTTTTACTTATTGGAAACACAAATTTTAAATCAACCTATAAATGTGAATAAAATATTTTTATTATATAAAAAATTTAATAAAAAAAAAAATATATATATATATAATATAATATATATTATTAATTATTGTTTTTTTTTTTTTTTTTTATTAATTTTTAAATTTTATGTTTTTATAGTATTAATTACTTATTCAGGAGGATTAGTTATTCCAAAAAATCAATTTGATAAAAATCCAGGACATTGTCATTATGTTATATGTAGTAATAAAGCATCTTCTAAAACGGAAAAACAACACATTAATAAAGTAATACATTTAATTCAAGATTTTCGAGGAGGATTTAATTTATTTCATAATCCAACCAAAAAAAAGAGTATTAGTAGTGTCAGTCGAAGTAGTTCTTTTCTTGGTAGTGAAAGAGGTATGGTTGAACAAACGGAAGAAGAAATGGATATTACTGAAGATGATTTTTCAAAAGATGTATATATGACAACTGAAAATGAAGATGAATTACAATCTTCTTATAAAAACAATATAGATAGTTCTCCATTACCAATGTCATACTTAAATAATCATCCAGTTGTTCTTCAAGATGAATGGATTATTCAATGTTTAATTAATCAAAGAATTGTAAACTATAATAACTATCAAATTAATTATTTTAAATAATTAAATAATTAAAAAAAAAAAAAAAAAAAAAAAAAAAAAAAAAAAAAAAAAAAAAAATTAATAAAAATAATAATAATAATAATAAAAATCCAATAATTTTTATATTTAAATAAAAAAAAATTATCAATACCCAACTACTTTATTATTACATTACAATAAGAAAAAATATATATATATAAAAATAAATAATAAAAATATATTTTAAATTAATTATTATTACACAATAACAATAAAATAAAATTAAGTTTTTATTATTAGTATTATTAATATTTTACTATTTTAATTTTTGATATTTTAGTTTTTTTTAAAATTTATTATAATTATTAATATTATATATTTTATACGAAAATTTAAAAATGTATTTTATTTTATTAATACTTTAGGTTATATAACATTTTTAATTTTCTATATATATTAAATAAAAAAAAAAAAAAAGATGATTGATATGACTTAATTTATGAAGTATGAAATTGGGATAGATATATTTATATATTTAAATTATAAAATTAAATGATTTTAAATAAATTAAATGATATTAATTATATTTAGTATTTAAAAAATTAGAATATATTAAATAAAAATAACTATTAAAAAATAATTAATCATTATTTAAATAAGATGATTAATATATAATAGATACGATAATAATAATTTTTCATTTAAATAAATTATAACTTATTTATTAATCCTCAATTAATTAATATGATTATAAAAAAAAAAAAAAAAAAAAAAAAAAAACTTTTTTTTTTTTTTTTTTTTTAATAATTTTTAAATATAAATTAATTTTATAACATATTAATTCCTTGAGTTTTTTTTTTTTTTTTTTTTTTTTTTGTTGTTGTTGTTGTTTATTTGTTTGTTTATTTGTTTACTTGTTTACTTGCTTGCTCTTTTGTTCGTTTTTTGTTTTTCGTTTTATTTTCTTATTAATATGTATATATATTGTTTTATATACAAATTTTTTAATTAATACTTGCAAAATTATTATTACTATATGATATTTTATGATAAATTTATGGTTTCTTTATAAATATTTTCAAAGGTATCAATTAAATTTTTTAATCCAAAAAGATATCCCTTATCAGGTTCATTTGGATGATTTGGTGGAAAAGAAACTGAAACATATTCATTCGATTTATGTTTCTCTGAATGATTATCTACATTATCATCCTCCGCATTTGGATTATTTTGCTTAAAAGATTTAATTTGTATTAAATAGGATCCATTTTTCTTTGCATTCAAAATATCATTTCTTTCTAACAAATGTTCATCACGTTTCAAAAGATGAGATATATTTGTACTATGCGCAAAATCGATTAACTTTACTTTCACTCTCTTCTTACAATGAGAGTCAGTATCATCCTTAGTGCCCCAAAAACCATCATAATATAATAATAAACTACTTGAATATAATCTGAAAGTCTTTAAATTCTTAATTATAGAATAAATTTCCTTTAATTGGTTGATTATATCTGGTATATAATGAACTAATAATTTTTCACCATTATCAAAAAATGATAAAATCTCACGTTTAAAATTCTCCTTACTAACATTACGTCCTTGATATTTATTACGGAAAATAGTTGTATCAGTAGAAGCTTTATAAACTTGCATTCCACACATTCTAACACCAATACTTTTACTAGTTGTTTGTTCACATTTTCTTTCTTGTGATAATTGTTTCTTTTTTGTTGCAAATACTCCATGCTGCCGGGTTCCCATTTTTAAATCAAGAACACATGGATTTTTAAATCCTCGTGTTAAATCTTCTATTACAATAAATTTTTTTAATTCATTATTATCTTGACCTAATTCATTCCATTTTGCCCTTTGGCATTGTAAATAGCTATTATCCAATATATCATCTGAACTGAAACTTCTATTAGATTCCTTATTGTTACTACCAGTAGAATCTAACATAGTATTATTCCTTGAAGTTGATTGTGGTATAATAGGACTACAAATACCTTCTGAAGATACTTGATATTTTAAATTTTTGGTATCAATAATTGGTAAATCATCATTAACATTCTTATCTTTCTCCTCAGAACTATATAAATTTTGCTTGTTTATTTTATTTTTTATTGCTATATTATTTGCTGAATATACTGTATCATTTTTTAAAATACGATCATTATTACTATTGTTGTTAACTTTTAATGTAACAACACCATAATATTTTGGCAAATACTTGAGCAAATCTTTATGATATTTATTTATCAATTCATAAAAATCTCTTTCGTTATTATTCATTGGTTTACATAAAGCTTTATCTGATATCCAAAAAAAGGGGGTATGACCACCTACTTGATGACTATATAATTTTAATGGAAAATTTGTTTGAATTGTCAAGTCTTCATCTGATGGTTCCAATGAAGCTTTTGGAATTGTTAATTCATCGTAATTACATGAAAATGAAGTCTTATTATTATTATTAAATATTTTAGTTGAATTTTCATAATTATTTATCATTTTCTTTTGCTTCTTGAAATTTGTATTTTCTGCTATACCGGTTACATCATTCAAATTTTGTTCTGAACGATTATGACTATTTTTATCAATAATATTCTCTCTATTAATATTTTGAATTTTATTTGTTAAATTACTTTCCTCATTTGAAGCTTCACTTAAAGGTGGTGATGGTATTTGTGAGCTTGGACAATCATCAGATTTATCATCCTTTTCATATGAGGTCTTTAAAAATAAATGTGTTTGAGATATATTCTGTTTAAGGGAAGAGCACGAATAATAATGTTGATTTTTATTTTCAGGTATTTTATTAAAATTCATAATATAATTTGAAAAATTATTAATATTTGAATAATTTTCTTTTTTTTCTGATTTTGAGATAGTGTCAGTTGATAATGAATTATTATTAATTATATTTGTATGTCGAATATCCTTTTCATTCATAGAATCTTTTTTCTCTATTCTTTTTGTGATTTTCTTTTCAAAATTATTTCTTTTTATATTATTAAATGATAAATCTCCTACAATAAAATTTAAAGTCATTCTTTTCTTTTTTTCAGTTTCTGATATTTTTTTATGTGATATATCATCACTCAATGACGTCAATATATTAGTTGTTTGTTTATTATTATTTTCTAACATTCTACAATTTTACAATATATTTTATTTCAAGAAAAATAAATAAAAAAATAAAATAAAATATTAAAAAAATAAATATAAAAATAAAAATAATCAAATGAATAAACAATAACAAAATTGTATATTAAAAATTTATTATTTTATTTTGGTATAAATTTTTTGTTTTATAATTAAATTATTTGAAAAAAAAATTACAATATTTCTATAAAAATTTTATAATAAAAAAAATTTTTTAAAAAAAACTTTAATTATTATAATTTGATAATATAATATATAAAAAAAAATATTTAATGTATTGTGTCCACTATACTGTAATTAATATATAAATTTAATAAATTATTGTAAACAATATTATTATATGGAAAATAAGTCACATGAATTATTTTATTTTTATAGTAAAAAAATTTTTAAATATCTTGAAGTCTAAAAATTAATTTGGTCATAATATATCAAAAAAGTCCAAAATAATATATATTTTCAGGTAATTTATGGTTTTAAATATCATAATATAAAATATTATTAAATAAAAAAATAAAGTTAGTTATATTTAATATATAGTTTTAACTCTTATAAAAAAATTATAATAAAACTATATCAAATATTTTAAAATCTTCTTTTATTTTCAATATTAATGATTTATTTTCCCCTTATATAATACGCTTTATATATATATAATTAAATTATTTCCATATAATATATTTCATTATATTATTTTTTATTAAAAAAATATTATTCTAATTTCAATAAAGAATTATTTATCTTCCTTTAAATACTTTTAAATTATCTTTTTTGTTTAACACCTCCTTTTATTGTATATTATTATTTTCTATTGGAGAAATAGATATATATACTAATTCCTTATTAAAATATTTATCTATCAATATTAAAATTATGAATTTCTATTTTTATAAACGAAATTATTATAAATCAAATTCTCATCGAATTTATAATAAAATATTTTAAGAATTTTAAAAAAAAAAAAAAAAAGGCAAAAACTCTTAAAATATTTTATTATAAATTCAAATTTTCTATTTTCTATAAAACATTTTTAAATTTTAATATATACTCATATTTCAAATTATTTATACTCCATGTCTTTTATTTTTTTTTTTCTTAATAATTATCTAATATTTTATACCAACATAGAATAATATATTTTATTCAATAAAATTTTAAATACTATCCACAATATTTCTTTTATAATTTTATATTATATCAATTTATTTATTTATTTAATATTTATATTTATCACATTTTAATATTATATAATAAAAAATACCTTTTAAAATTAAACTTTTATCAATTATGAATTCTTTTTTTAATTTTGTATTTCGTTAAATTTTAGTTTCTACTTCTAAATATATTATTATTATTATTATTATTATTTATTATTATTATTATTATTATTATTATTATTATTATTATTATTATTATTATTTACCGTTTTTATATTTATATTTTTGTTGTGGTTTTTCTTTCTTCCTATTTTATTTATTTTCAATTTTTTTAAAATCCTTTAATTCTTTTTTTTAAAAAATTTTTTAAAAAATTTTTCATGAGATTTCCATCTGTATTTATATATTTTTAAAAATTAAAAAAAAAAAAAAAAAAAATTTAAAATATTTAATTAATATATTAGAATGTATTTATTATATATTGTAATATATTTTTGTATATATTTTTATATATAAAAAAAATTTTAATTTTAAAAATAAAGAATTTAAAGTCATCATCACATCATATTATTGTTATTTATTTTATTTAATATATTATTTATTATTTATTTATAAATCTTATTATATAAAAATTTTTTTTATTATTATTTTGTTATGTTTTTTATAATTTAAATAGATAATAATACAGATTAAAAAAAATTATAATAAATAAATAAATAAAAATAAAAATTAAAGTCATAAATTGAAAATAAGAATAAATGAATAAATCTAATTAACCATATCATTAATAATTATTAATAATAGATCTATTAATAATTCTTTGGTACAAATATAGTATTAATAATGATATAAAGCTTATAATAAATATCATTTTTTATATAATTATTGAACTATAATTATTAATATTAAACATTCATGATAGATTTATTATGGAAAAATCAAAATTTCAAAGAATAAAAAAGAAAAATGAGCTTAATTAAATTGATTTCTTTAATCAATATAAATATTTAATTATTAATAACAGCAATTTTCATTAGATACTTTTCCAAAATTCAAATAAATAATTATTTTTTAAATAACTTTATAAAAAAAAAAAAAAGACTTAAAAATTTAAAATTTCAATAAATTAAAATTCAATTCCATTACATTATTAGGAAAAAAAGATATTTTAAGAAATAAAACATAATATATTTCAAGAAATAGTAAATAATGAAATATGAAGTAATTTCATTATTTAAAAAATAAAAATAATTTTCGAATATAAATTAAATATACAACAAAATTCGTTAGGGTAAATATAAAAACAGAATTGATATAAGTAATATAAGAAATCTATGTATATTATTAATGGTTGAATATTATTTATTTATAATTCTATTAAATTTTTTAAATTTTAATTATAAATTAACATTATAATAGTATAAGAAAACTAAAAAAAAAAAAAAAAAAAAAAAAAAAAAAAAAATAGTTAGTAATGCTAAAAAAAAAAGTATATACTACTATAAATTTCCGAAGAATAAAATAAGCATGAAAATCATTAATTATGTCTCCTAAAAAAATAAAATAATTATATATAAATTAAAAATTATTTATAAATAAAAAAAATAAAAAAATGAAAAAATGTCATTACAACTTATTTCAAATTAATAATAATAATAATAATAATAATAATAAATGAATAATGAATAAAAAAATAAATAAATAAAAAATTGATATAATTTTGCCTTTATTTTTTAATGGAACAGTTAATTATATAAAATTAAATAGTCAATATGGAAAAAAGAAAAATCTATAAATTTATTTATCATTTATTTATTTATTTATTTATTTATTTATTTATTTATTTATTTATTTATTTATTTATTTAAATTTTATTTTTTTAAAACTTAAAATAGTCTTATATTATTAATATATTTTATTAAATATATAAAATATTGATATACAGAATTATTTATTTATCTAAATTTTTAAATATATTTACCGTTTATTTAATAATATATATAATATGTTATTATAATACATTTTATATAAAATATCAGACATAAAGTTATTCACAATATATTTCTATTGGTACTTCACTCCATATTAACATCTTTACTAATTGAATGATCATCTTGTAGTAAATATATATTTAATATATATTTTATAATATATTATATGTTTTATGTCTAATTTTAATATATTAATTTTTATTATTAATTATATTTTAATATAAAATCTTGATATATTGATCACATTATTATTTTAAATAATTTATGTAATTTAGTAATATTAAATATGTAATCATTCAAAATGTGGAAAGTTTATGTATTATAAAATTATATAATTTTATATATTAAATAATAATATTAATATATTAAATTTATTAAATTTAATTATTTATACCTATCTATATTTTTTATTTATAATATATATTTATTTTAATTCTATATTAATATATTTATTAAATATTATATAAAATATACTATGTATTATGTATTATTTATTATGTATTTATTTATTATTTATTATTTATTATATATATAATAAGAAAAACTCTTTTCGGTTTTTTTTATTTTTTTTACTTTTTTCTTTTATTTTACAACACATAAATTTATTTTAAATTTCTATTTTTATTTATGAATTATATTTATATTTATTTATTATATATTTCATACAATTTTAAATTGAATTATTTGGAAATATTTATAATTTTTCATAAAAACACTGAATAATTATATATTATTGAACTTTTTTTTTTTTTTGGTCATTTATATAATAATATTAATTAATTTTATTTAATAATATTAAAGACGGTGGCAATAGAATATGGTATAAAAAGGAAAAAAAAAAAAAAAAAAAAAGTTATGCAAGTCCAAAGTTTAAATTTTTAATATTATACAAAAATGGCGAAAAATATTAAATATAATAATAATAATAATATAAATAAAAAAATATAAAACTTTTTCATAAATTCTTAATGAAATATTTATTTATAATAAAAATACATGAATATATTATTAATATAATTATATTTTATTATGAATGTATAAAATAATAATATATTAATATATATAAATTTTTTTGAAATAAAATTTTTTTTTATATTTGATGAAATATCTATATATAATAATAATATATAATATATAAAACTTTGAAAAGTATTAATATTAGAAATTTTGTTATTACTTATTATTCACTATTCTTTTTTTACTATAAATTATATTAATTTTATTATGGTTACTTCATCTTAGTTCTTTTAAATTTCAAATAAGAAACATCTATTAAAAAAAAAATATGTTAAATAAAAACGAAACAAATTATATTTAAAACAATTATATATATATTATTAAAAAGTATAAAAAATTTTTCAATATATTATAATTGATTATATTTTAATTTCAAATTTGTCTTTAGAAAATCATGGGATATTATTTATGTAAAATATTTATTAGTACTATAAATATATTTATGTATATTAATTATAATTTAATAATATATTAATATATATTCAAATACAAAAAACCATTTGTTAAATAATAAAGTTGTGTATTATTATAATTAGTATAAAAAACAAATTTTATACTTATTTTCTATTTATTTTATGTATATATTAACATTTAAAAAATACCTTTACCATAAATATGTATAAAGCATATTTTAATATTCCAATTTATTAATAATAAATAAATATTTTATTAAAAAGAAAAAAATATATTTAATTATATTATTTATGGTTATGTTAAATATTTATAAAACTATTATTAATTTAAATTAAATATATATATATATATATTACATTTAATCAAGTAGCAATTATCAACCAAAAAGTTAAAACTATATAACTTTGAAAATAAAATAATACTTTTTAAATTTTTAATAACGAAGTAATGAATTAATAATAACTTCTTTTTTTTAAAGTTTTATTATTCGTTCTAATATAATCTATATATAATCTTCATCTTTAATATCTTTTTTTTTTTTTAATTTTTTAATTAATATTTTTTTTTTTTTAATTATTATTTTTATTTCTTTATTTATCATTAGTGATATTTAAAATTTTATTATATAGACTAAATTATAAAATTTTATTATAATATGATTTATTAAAAACATCAATATAGGAAAATATAATAATTAAAGAATAATAGTTTAAAATTTTATCTTAAATTCTTAATATATAATTTTTCCACCTACAGTATTATTGATATTTATTTCAAAAAATAAGATTACAATAATACATACTTTATCTTATTTGCCACAGATTTTTATATTAATTTTATTGATACATAAAGTATTTTGTCTTTCAGATCTTTTATATTAAATTTTACTTTACCAAAAAAGGAAATGATTAAGCTATCTAACTATACTTTTTATTATTTTTTTATGAATAGATAAATCAATAATAGTTAACACATAAGCATAATATATAAAAAATAAAATATCAAAATGTTATCATATAATAATTTGAAAATTTATGTCAATATCTTCACTTTTTTTTTTTTTTTTTTAATATATATTATAATAATAATTATATTTATATATATATATAATTCTTTAATCACTTTTTTACTTTCTTTGAAATATTGTTAATTCTGAAAATTTTTAAAATTTCTAAAATATAAATTATAAATTATATTCATGGCTATAATACATTGAATATTAAATTTTATATAGAATTTATTTCAATTGAATTAAACTAAATGTTAATATACCATGTTCCTTCTTCATGGAACTTGTGTTTAAGGCATGGTATATTTTAGTACTATGAATTGGAAACTTTTATTTAAAATTTTTTTTTTTTTTTCCTTTTGAGTTTAGAGAATGTTCCCCCTATAAAATTAAATTGTTCGATTATTTAACTAAAATTAAAAATACGCTTTTAAACTGCTTTCTTTTTTTTTTTTTAATGATATAATCAAAAAAAAAAAATTCACAACTCAAAGATAAATATATCCTATTGATAAATATTCCTATTTTTTATAATAAATTATTATTTTATTAAATATTTTTTAAAAATGCTTTGCATATATGAGCACCATAATTACTTCAAAACCTTCACTATGAAAAAACCAAAATATTTAAATATATATTCATATATAAATTAACATTTCAATGACAAAGTACCAAAAGAGATTTAAAAAAAAATAACATTTGATTTAATTATTTACAATTAATTTGCAATTAATATATAAAAAAAATTTATTTCATAGTAGAAACGATTTTAATTTACATTATGATGCCTTTTTTTTTTTTTTTTTTTATTTCCGGATGAACCATCCTTGGTTTCAGCTCCCCTCCCTCTGGGGCAGTAGGAATATTGAAGTAGTCACACATTTCCATATAGGCAGATAATGTCCCTACTGGACGGTCTAACTGAGTGTTTAGCACTGGCGCTTTGGTATGCGTATTATTGCTTAGAATATTTATAGTATGCTTTTTCTCGGAGTGCTTCTACAGTTCCTAACTTCATTTTGAAGTGAAGTTAAGAAACTAGCTCCCTAAGCAAATATATATACATTAGAAATATTGCAATCAGTAGAATCTACATCACCATGGAGAATATATATCTACATGGAAACATGAAATGTACCCAAATGTTACTAATTCCCTCGTAAATATATTAAATGACAGTACTCTCAGTCCCACAGTTGGGATAGCTTGTTGTCTATATTACTTATTAGGTTTAGAATAATAATAATAATATATATATAAGAAGGAAATACTTACCTATAACATATTCCTTAAAAGCCTCTTGTGAGGAAAACCTTGAAAATGGTCATAGGTCGGGATCGAACCATGAGCCTTATATATACTAGTCCACGGACTAACAACCAGGATAGAACCTGGTTCAAAATCATAGTTCCCATGATTATTTTAAAATCTCATATAATAGTATCTTTTTTTAATTATATTTATTTCATTTTATTTTATTTTTTTTTTTTTTTATCTTTTTTTTTATTTTTTTTTTTTTATAAAAAAAAATATTTTTATCATTTTAATGTTTATCTTAATTTAGAATTGTTTATATATATATATATATATATTAATTGACTTACCTTTTCATTAACAAATGACATGAACAACAACGTGAACGGATAGCCGAATTCTATAGAGATTTCATTCTAGTAGAATAATTTTCAGAACAAATCATTGTACATTAGTCATATAATACATTTATATTTAAATTTATTATCAAAATTCTAAATAACTAAATCTTGATATGGTAGTTTAATTAATTTATGGAAATGAATAAAGCGTTCTATATAATGAAAGATATCAAATTATTTATTTCTTTTTTTTTTTTTTTTTTAATAAAAAATGATAATAATAATAAAATAAAAAAAAAATAGATAAAAAAAAATTGGTTAATATTTTTCATTTCTTAATTAATTAGATGTCTTATACCCAATTTTTTTTTTTTTTTTTTTTTTTTAATTTTGACAAAAATATATATTTGATTATTACATAAATTTAAAAATAAATTTATCAAATAAATTTTCAAAAGACTATATATCATTTCAGTAACTTTTTTTTTTTTTTATTTAATATAGAAAAAAAATTTTGTTTCCATTGAATTAATTATTAATAATTAGATAATTACATATTAATGAATATTTAACCTTTATATATAAATTTTTATTAGATAAATTGTATAAATAAATATTTAATTTCTAATTAGCTCTGAATTTTTAAATATAGTCAAGATTCTTAGAATTCAAAGTTCCATATATCCTATCTATTATCTATTACAGTTTCTACATGAGATTTTTTTTTTTTTTTTTTTTTGACTAAAACTTTAACATGTGATAACATCAATAAATATTTGTACATATATACAATTTGATCCTTAATTAGTTCTAAATCTAAAAAAAAGCGATATATCGAAATTTAGGTTTCAGTCTATTCATTTCATAATAAAGTTTTTAATAAATATATAATGAAAATTAAAAAAAATGTTATTAAATAAAATTTTTATATAAAAAGTTAATGAATTCTTAAATAATATAGATTATGATTATTTTTATCATTAATTCTTAATAAAATAAAGCATAAAAGTATTAAATGTAAATTATAAAGTATGGTTTATGCTAAACTTTCTCTCGAACCAAAAGAATTATTAATATTGTTTTCATTTGATAAAATAAAAGAATAAATGAAAAAAGTTTTTCTATACCATATTAATATGAAGTATGACATTTACTCTCTTACCATATTAATATGAAGTATGACATTTACTCTCTTACCATATTAATATGAAGTATGACATTTACTCTCTTACCATATTAATATGAAGTATGACATTTACTCTCTTACCATATTAATATGAAGTATGACATTTACTCTCTTACCATATTAATATGAAGTATGACATTTACTCTCTTACCATATTAATATGAAGTATGACATTTACTCTCTTATTTTTGAAAAGGGTTTTTTTTTTTTTTTTTTTTTTTTTTTACTGTATTACTTATTAGTAATCCAATTAAAGCCAATTACTAATAATTAAAACACTTGTATGTATGTAATCAATTAATTTGAATATGAAAAAATAATAAAATCTGAGCTTTAAGATGAAAAGTTTATAATAAAAGTTACATTAAAGAAACATCTTCTACAACTAATAAACTAGTAATGGAAATGATAAAAAGTATAAAACTACTAATAATAAGTATGAATCATCAAAGAAATAACATAAATGGTATAAATATTTTAATCCAAATGTCAATGTATTATGAAATAGGTATACTTATTTAACATCATTATTTTCATTATCATTCCATGACTATAATAAAAATATATTTAATACCACATACAAATTTATAGGAAATAAATTATATTTCATGATTCATTTTTTCAATTTTTTGAATTCACATATTTCATATTTACATATTACAAATATTAAAAAAAAAAATAAAATTTTATCAACGATTAATTTTTATATTCAAATAATTATGACTAATATTAATATTGAGCCATTAAAAAATTTTCAAAAAAACCACTAATATTGATGCTATTTATAAACTATATAAACGAAATTACTAAATTTTTAATTAAGAGTGGGTTGGTTTTAAATCTAGTACATTTGATATTTTTGATGAAATTAATCTACAATTTGGTATTTTTTTCTACGTGTAATGGAGATACTCTAGAAAAACTTACTTATTAGTAGCAAACACTACATGTCATTTAAAAAAAAAAATTCTTTGCAAACAGAAGATATTACGTTAATTATTATTATTTAAAATTTTACATTTTATTTATTGTTATACATTGTGCTTAATAGTATTTAGCACTTTTTTTTATACATATTATTTGTTCTATTTAGAATACCTTTCTTTTTTTTTTTTTTTTTTTTTTTTTTGCTTTAAAAATAAAAATATCTTAAAAATATATTTAAAAAAAAAAAAAAAAAAAAAAAAAAAAAAAAAAAAAAAAGCATAATAATACTATAAGCATTCACAAACAATTAAAAAAATAAGTATTAATAATTGCATATATTATAATATATATATAATAGCTCAACACAACATAAAAATATTATTAATAAGCAATTTTTTTTTTTATTTCAATTTTTATATTTATAATAATAGCAGAAACTTTATAGCTTATTTCTTAATTTAAATTAATATAAATATATTTTTCTTTATTTTCATTTAATTCACTTTTCTTTTAATACATTAAGTTGATAATTTTTTTATTTAATTTACATTAATTATTAATGCTTTTCACATTCCGTTTATTTAATATGGATTATAAAAAAAATAGATAGAATTATACTTATTTTTTGTAATAACTTTCATTTAATAATAGAGAGTGTGTTGCATTTCGCCAAGTGGCGTATTGATATAAATGAATGAAATAACTAAATAAAAACTCAAAAAATGATTTTTAAAACTTTTTTATAAGTTATTTAATAATCACTATTATTTTAATATTATTTTTACAAATAATATATTTTTAAATAGTAATAAAATATTAATTATTTATAAAAATATTTAAATATAAAAATATAATTTAATAATTTTGTAACATAGTAATAAATTAATTTATAATATTTACTTTAAAAAAATAAACACATCAATAATAGTTATAATAGTTATATATTAATTTATTTATTTAATCATTTATTCATTTAATAATTTTCAATTATTGAAATACAACTTGACGAAATGCAACTTATTTTAATACGCCACATTCCTTAAATTTTGGTGAAATGCAATATGGCGAAATGCAACTTGTAGAAATGTTCCATTCTCTTAATATTTATACTAATTAATAATTAATAATATCATTGTCATTAATATAACTATAAAAAAACTTAATATGAGTTAGGATAGTTATTATAGTATGGTACTAACTGCCATGGTGGCTAAAGCGAAATTGGAAAGCTAAAGAAAGACCTTTATTATAAAGGCTATACCATTTATAAAAAAGTTCAATATTACACAATATATATATTTTATGTATTAGGTATTATTTTAATATATTTTATATTAAAAATATCTAGATACGCATATATTGGCATATCATTCAGCATTATTATCTTATTATTTTTAGTATTTGACTCTAACCTACATTATTAAAATCATATATAATAATTATATAATTATGTATATTTTTTCTTATATATATATAATTATTTTATTAATATTTCTAAGATTAATTATTTATTGTTTATTTTATTATCATTATAATAATAAATGTAATTGATATTTTTAAATAAAGTAGTCTGATATTTTTGTATTAGAAAATTAGTATTTTACTTCATAATTCAAATAATATTTTAATTATTACTTTTATTTTATTAATTACTTTTATTTTATTAAAACTTTTATTTTATTACAACTTTTATTATAATTTTAAATATTAGATGGTGTATTACAAATAATTAGGATATATAATTATATGTAGTTAATACATAGTTTATGATATAAATAATTTGGTTTTAAGAAATTTTATTATTTTATATTTAATTAATATGAAAATATATTTAAATGTAGTGAATTATGTATAATCCATTAAATATATTTTATATGAATAAATATTATTAAATTATGTATTATTAAAAAAAAAAGTCTTTTACTTTAAAAGTAAAAACTTAACACATCAAGATTAATAACATTTTAAATAAATTTAAATCATGGAAAAATTAGTTTTTTTATTGACTATATTATTACTAACTATTAATGTTATAATATCCATAAATAAATTAATTTTGCTATTATTGATATTAAATTTTTTTTTTTGTTAATTTTTGAAGTCTTTGGCCTTTCTCATATTAATAAAAAATTTATAAATACTATAAAAATTATCAATTAAAATAAATAATGTTTATAATTATTTAATTTATAGGTAATTACTTAAAAATATTATAATAAAAATAAAAAAAAAATACTTAAAAATTTATTATTATCATTAGTAAAAGTTTGCTTTCAATACAATAATAATTAAATATTATTTAAATTATTATTTAAATAATATTATAAATTTATATTAATACTAATACTAACAATAACAAATAATAATTGATAAAAATAATAGTTAAAAAACAATAATTATATAATAAAAAAAAAACAATAATTACATAATAATAATACTAATAATTTTAATAATAATAATACTAATAATTTTAATAATAATAATACTAATAATTTTAATAATAATAATAAAATTGTTTTAATAATAATTAATAAATATTAATAATTTTATTTTTTGTATTATTTTTTTATATTTTATTTTTTTTTATTATTATTATTGATTATTTTTGTATATTTTGTTAAAATAATCACATTTTATTTTATATTTTTATATTATTAAAATTATATTTTTATATTCTTATATTATTATCAATATTATATTTTTATCTTATATTAATATTTTATTATTATATTTTTATGTTGTGTAACATTTATCTATGTGTATTAATTCATAGAATGACTCTAGTACAGATCATAATATTTATAAAAAACAAAGAATTAAACAATTAATTAATTTAGGAAAACAAACATTAAATGATAATCATATTCCTACAAAACAAAATGATAATTTTAACAAATCAAATGAAAACGTTAATACTGAAAATGAAACGTATAAAACAAGCAATGAAACAAATATACAAATAAATAGTATTGATTTAGATACTCCGCAAACATTCCTAGAAGCAGTAACTAGTAATGAAAAGGATAAGTGGATAGAAGCAATATCAAGCGAGCTTGAAAATCTCTACAACAACAAAACCATGTCCTTAGTAAAGAAGCTACCTGAAGGAAGAAAACCTATTGAATACAAATGGGTATTCACAAAAAAATATAACGATAAAGGAGAACTCGAAAAATACAAGGCTAGACTAGTAATCAAAGGATTTAAACAAATTGAAGGTATTGATTATGACAAAACATACTCTCCCACGTTATCTGTTGAAAGCATGCGTTTAGTCATCGCAATAGCTTCTCTACATAAATGGAATATACAACAATTAGACATCAAAGCCGCATACCTAAATGCTCCTCTAAATGAAGAAATCTATATGACAATTCCAGAAGGAGATCCAAACTATAAAAATGGTTTTTGGAAATTAAACAAAGCCTTATATGGACTGAAACAAGCAGGAAGAATGTGGAACATAACAATCTCTAATTTCCTGAAGAGTATAGGTTTTACTCAACTTAAAAGTGAACAATGCTTATTTTCAAAATCAAATTCCCAAAAAGAAACTACTTGCATTGTTGCATTATATGTAGATGATATGCTTATTACAGGCTTAGATAATGAAATAAACTCCACTGTTGAGCTAATTAAAAATAAATTTAAAATATCAAAATGTAGTCCAGTAAATCATATACTTGGAATAACTGTTGAACCTACTGAATATGGATATAATATTTCACAAAAGAAATATATTAACGATATCTTAAAAAGATTCAAAATAAATGAAAATCAAAAATCCTCTACTCCTTGTGTAGGTGAAAACATTAAAGAAATTAACAATGAACCATTCGATAATAGTATCTATCAAAGCGCAGTAGGCTCTCTCATACATCTAGCAAAATGCACAAGACCTGATATTGCTTGTGCAGTAAACAAAGCATCAAGAAAAAATAAAAATCCAAATATGACTGATTGGAAAAAGGTACTACAAATATTTAAATATATTAACCAAACCAAAGATTATTACCTACAATATAAAAGAGATGGAAATCTTAAAGGCTATACTGACTCCGATTTCGCTGGAGATATAATCAATAGCAAATCTACATCTGGAAATATCTACTTCCTAGCTTCAGGACCAGTCTTATGGATGTCAAGACAACAACAATGTGTCTCAAGATCCACTGCCGAAGCAGAATATGTTGCATTATCGGAAGCCGTTGCAAATGGCCTATGGTTAAAAAACATTCTTGAAGAACTATTTAACAAAAAATTTAAAATAAATCTCTATGGTGACAACAAAGCTAGTCTATATTCCGCTGAAAATTTCGCTATTGGAAAAAGACTAAGACACATACGTGTAAGTTACCATTTCTTCAAGGAACATGTTGTAAATAACAATGTTATTTTACAACATATTAAATCAGAAGACAATCTTGCTGATGTACTCACAAAAGATGTCAACGGAAATAAAATGTTATTCTTCGCAAACAAAATTTTCAAGAAAAATCTTGTTTAGGGGGGAATGTTAAAATAATCACATTTTATTTTATATTTTTATATTATTAAAATTATATTTTTATATTCTTATATTATTATCAATATTATATTTTTATCTTATATTAATATTTTATTATTATATTTTTATGTTGTGTAACATTTATCTATGTGTATTAATTCATAGAATTATCACATGATTAAATATGTAATTTTTACTATAAAAAATAATTATTTTTATTATCTTAAAAAAAAGAGTTCTTAAAATTAATAAAATTTATGTATTAAATAAATACAAAAATAAATAAAGTTTATTATAAAAAACACACATACTTTTCTCATATTTAATATATAAATAAATTTATGATCTATATAATAATAAATAAAGTATTAATAATATTGAAGTATCAATTCTCCAATCATTAATTAAATCAATTTTTTTTTTTTTAATATTTAATATTATTTCTTTTATACCAGAAAACACCCAAAATTCAGAAATAATTATGGTAAATCTAATGATTAATTTATTAATTTATTTATAATGTATTTTAACATCATAATACATTAATGTATTATGTATGATAAAAATCTTTTTTAATATAATTTATGATAAAATTTTATAAAATTTTAATACTGAAATTATTATTTAATATGAAGTTTTATTAATAAGGGTTATATATAAGTAAATATAAATAGTGATTAACATAATGAAGTTTACATGTATTTATACTAAAAATGTGGCTTGTTATATTATGTTATATTATGTTTATATTAATAATTTATAGATTCATTTAATATATAAATTTAAATTCACATATTATAACATTATCATTATCTATTAATAAATTTTTTCTTATTTTAAAAAAAAATTTTTTAAAATAAAAAAAAAACAAAAAAAATTTTTTAAAATAAAAAAAAAACAAAAAAAAATTTTTTAAAATAAAAAAAAAACAAAAAAAATTTTTTAAAATAAAAAAAAATTTTTATTAATATTTTTTTTTAATATTACTATCAATATGGACAAAAAAAAAAGATAAAAAAAATTAATTTTATAAATTTATTAACATAAATAAAAATCTTTAGAGAAAAAAAAAAAAAATAATAATTAGAAAAATGGTATAAATAATTTTAAATCCATTTTATTATTCTTTTTTGATAATAGTAATGATAAATAAAAAGTAAAAATATAAATCTAATTAATTCATTATATTAAACATTGTATTAAATATATATAATTCAAGATTTGTTTATTAATTATCTTAATAGCTCAATTTAAACGATAATAAAATTTATTATTAAATAATCAAGTTTTAATATATTATTCTTACATTAATAATAATAATAATTATGATGAAATTGTCATAATAATAATTATTAAAAAAAAAGAGAAAAGTAATTATTATTAAATTATTTACATATAGGAAAATTTTAAATATTATAATTTTAAATATATAAAATATATTTATTATAAATAAATTTAGACTTTGAACAACAAAAATACATATTTATATGGATGATACATTTTTTTATATAATTAGTTTAAAAAACCTTATCTAATAACTTACAACAACTTTATAAAATATAATTAAATATAATATTATATTCATAAATTCATATATCTATAAATTTTAAAAAAAAATAATTAATGAATTAAATAAATAAGTAATAATTTTTTATTTAAATGTAAATAAATAAATGTATAATAAAGTAAGTTAATAATAAAATAAAATGAAAAATATATTTTATTTATTATTAATCAGCTATTAATAAAAAAAAAAAAAAAAAAAAAAAAAAACATTTATTATTCTATTCATTTCGTTTATTAATGAAAAAAACAAATTAATTTAAATTTACAATTATTTGTTTTCCATTTATATTATTCCTTTAGGTGATGACATTCAGTAATATTATTAATAGTATTTCTAAATATATATTTAAATATTATATTAACAAATTGTACATAATTAGATACCTAAAGACTCTATCCAATAATTTTTATTTTACTAAAACGTATTTCCATTAATAATAATAATAATAATAATTGTTAGAATATGTGAAATATTAGTTTAAATGTATTAAAACGTAATTTATGTATTGTAATGTATAAGCCACAATATGTTAATATAAAAGCATGTAATTTAATATAATTTAATATTTGTAACTCTTTATCATAAAATATATTAATAAAATTGACATAATTATAAACCATAAATTCATGACTCTTAACAGATTAAGAGTCTCATCTAACTCTTAAAAGGATTCTTATAACAAGAAATCCATAAGCCGACCTAAGACAATGTCAAGAAGGACATAAAAGAAGTTAAAAGAAGAATATTATGATAACGGTTGCCATTATGTAAACTTTTTGGAATTGAAATCAAGATTGATCAAGATTGAAATTTAGATCACAAAATTTTGAAAATTATGAAAACGCATAAATAACTAATAACTTAGCACAAGAAATCCCCCTGCATGAAGTAAACACGCTTAAGGATAAAAAGAAACATGAAATACATTAAATAAACATATTATTTTGAGACTCTTAATATATGAAATCATCATAAGCATTAATTGATTATTATAAATTATTTTTTGAATATTACAAACTATTTTATTAAAGATAATAAAATTTTTAACTAATTAAAATAAATAAAATGAAATAAAAACCAAAGAGTTAATTCATGAGTTGTCAAGAGTACGTAAAACCAAAGAGGTAAACCATGTGTTGTCATCATTAATTTGGCGTGAATCCCAACGAGGTTACCTTAATATAATATAATAGGATGGTGTAAACCCAGATAGGTGTCCAATCCATATTTAAATAATTTTTAATATAAAAAATACCCAAATTATAAAGGTTTTAGGCGTTTTAACCACAAAACCGTACAATGGGTAATAATATAAATATCTAAGATAAAATTAGCAAATAATATACATAAAGTATGTATATAAAATTCAATTAATGATATAATATGAAATAGAAATTTAATAGTTAATTAAAATTTAAAATAATGATATAAATTTCAGAAAGTGTTATTGTTATGTGTTGCTATGCACATATTCACCAATAAACCAAAATTATTCATTTAGAATAACTTGGTTTAGGGGGGAATGTTAGAATATGTGAAATATGAATTTAAATGTATTAAAACGTAATCTATGTAATGTAATGTATAAGCCACAATATGTTAACACAAAAACATGTAATTTAATATAATTTAATATTTGTAACAACTGTATGGCCATATTGGGAGATGGGTACCCAGTATGTGCAGTCTATGTTTTTTTAATATTTGTAACTCTTTATCATAAAATATATTAATAAAATTGACATAATTATAAACCATAAATTCAAGACTCTTAACAATAATAATAATAATAATAATAATAATAATAATAATAATAATAATAATAATAATAATAATAATAATAATAATAATAATAATAATAATAATAATAATAATAATAATAATAATAATAATAATAATAATAATAATAATAATAATAATAATAATAATAATAATAATAATAATAATAATAATAATAATAATAATAATAATAATAATAATAATAATAATAATAATAATAATAATAATAATAATAATAATAATATAATAATAATAATAATAATAATAATAATAATAATAATAATAATAATAATAATAATAAAAAATAAGTTTGCTTTATACATTATAAATGATATTTGATTTGTATCCTTATTTACTATGTATGGAATGGAATTGATATATATTATAATATATACATATTTAACGTATATTATAATATATTATAATATATATTTAATATATTTTTCTATGCTATTAGATTATTAGATTAGTCGAAAATAAAATTAATAAATAATATATTAGAGTAATATTTTAAATTATTTAAAAGATAATATTTTGAATTTAATAGGTTATTCAATTTATTTATCACAATAATTTCAATAGATTTAATATCCAACATTATATTATAATATATACTGACATTATATAGTGATTAGAATATTAATTATATCTAATAAAAAAAATAATAAAGAAATTATAATCTTCATAAACTATAATAGTTTATGTTTTATTTTAACAAATACTAGTAAAAAGAAAAAACTTTAGAGATAGATATTTAAAAAAAAATATATTAATAATAGATAGTAAATAATAAAGATATATTTTGATTTATTAATTATAATGAAAAGTAAAATAGATTAAAAAGTTATGGTAAATTAGTGTTATAAATTTAAAAGTTAATCATAACGATAATAATACAGAATAATATTTTAAATTTGAATTAAATTTTTATTGTATTTTTAATTAAATTATTAGATATATATATTTTTTTTAATAACTAATTTTTTTAACTTTATATTATTTTATTATTCTATATTCATAAGAGATATTTTAAATATTTAATAAAAATTAATATATTATACATATTAATATAATACATATTAATATATTATCGATAAAGTATTTTACAAAAAATAATAAAAGTATCATCATTTTTTTTTATAAATAATTTTTTTTTTCAACTTTTTGTCATTTTATTTTATTTTATCAGAAACTAAAAGTTTTAATAAAAGGAATATACTTGTATATTTTTATTATTAAAATATTTTAGTGCGAATAATAAACTTTTTTTTTTTTTAAGAGAATAATCATTTTTTTTTTTTTTCAAAGAAAAATTTATAAGAAAATAAAGAATTAGAAAAGAAAAAGAAAAAGAATATATATAAGACTAATTTTTAATAGTAAACAAAGGTTTATTTTTGTTTTAAATTTATATGTTAAATCTATAATTGATTTTTTGATTTATTATATATTTAATAGAAAATATAAAAATTAATAAATAAAAGATTTTGTATAGTAATTAATAGAAACTTTTAAAAGTGTAAATATATATAATATTATTATTATTTTATTATTTAGAATAACTGTCTAATTTTTCAATCAAAATAATTAAATTATTAGTAATTTAAATTTTAAGATTTATTTAATTATTTCTTTTTCATTTTATTAATATACTAATCATATTATATTTTATATTTTATATAAATATATATATTTATATATTAAAATGAATGTATGAAATATTAAAATATAATAAAATTTATATATATTTATTTTCAAAATAAAAAATAAAAAATAAAAATAAAAATGTTTTGATTTAATGTCAAAAAAAAAAATAATAATAATAATGATACGAAAACAATAATAAAAATAATAAAAATGTTTTTATTCAATTAAAAAAAAAAAAAAAAAAAAAAAAAAAAAAACAAAAAACAAAAAAATAAAAATAAATTGATACAAAATTAAATTAATTTTAATTTAATAATGATAATAATAATAATAAATTAATAGTAAAATAAATATAAATAATGGCTCAACGTCGTATAAATGCTATATTAAACCACCTTGCTGGTTCCGATGATTTAAATCATGAAATTGATTACAATAACCCAGCTGAAAGATATTCCCTTAGACCAAATCTTACTTCAGCAGAGACGTAATTATTAATATAATTTTTAACATAACATAAATATTTAAAATAGAAGGAACAAAAAAAAAGAAAATAAAATTTTAAGTACAATAAAATATTTTATAGAATATTAAATTGAAATTAAAAAAAATTTAAAAATGAAATATTGAAAGGTTAATTATAAGGAATTTTATAATTTTAGTTTACATATATTAAAATAATATGAAGATTAATTAATAAATAAAATGTATAGGGAATGGAAATCTTATTAAATAATTAAAAAAATATTTAGAAAAACTTTGAATATGATAAAAAAAAAAAAATAAAAACAAAAACAAAAAAATAATAAAAGTTATTTTAAAGTCTAAAATTAAAAATTATTAATATTTAAATATTTAAAAATTATATAGTACACATCAATTAGTTTTAACTGATAACAAATCCGGACAACAATGGAATCTTCCTGCTCCAGATACCAATGCAAATGGTCCAATTACTCCAGTTCAATTCATTGTTCTTCCAAAAAGGTAATTAATAATATTATAAATAAAGTTTTTTTTTTCAAATGATTTAAAAAGCTAACATTGTAACATTTAATTTATTAGTAAAACTACAAATTCATTAACTGTTTTAGATAATAGAACTGGAAAGCTTTATGAAATTGCTATTGAAGATGATACTATACCAGCTTTAAAATTTAAATCTATGATAGGTCCAAACAAGAAGGAAGGAATAAGGTAATTATATAAATATATATATATTTTTTTTACAAGTTTATTATTCTTTATAATTTAATTATAAAATTTTAATTATATTATAATTAAATAGAGTATATGATCCAGCATACCAAAATACTGCTGTCGCTCGTTCAAAAATTACAGAAATTGATGGTGAAGCAGGTGTACTTAGATACCGTGGATACCCAATTGAAGAACTTGCCGAAAAATCAAATTATCTTGAAGTTTCTTATTTATTAATCTTTGGTGAATTACCAAACAAAGTTCAATATGAACGTTGGTCAAATGAAATTATGCACCACACTTACATTCACATTCGTGTTATGGATCTTATGAAATCTTTCAATTATGATGCTCACCCTGTAAGTAATACATTGAATATATATAGAAACAAAACAAAAAAATAATGTTTATACAAAAAAAAAAAAAAAAAAAAAATTAAGATATAAAAAATAAAGGAAATTAATTAACAAAGTTTAATTCTGATATAATTTAAAATGAATAGATGGGTATGTTTATTAGTTCTATTTCTGCTATGTCTACTTACCACCCAGAGGCTAACCCAGCTTTGGCTGGTAATAATATGTATAAGGTTAGTTCTGCTGCTAGAACTAAGCAAATAGTTAGATTATTAGGTAAAGTTCCAACTGTTGCAGCTTGTTGTTATAGACATAGAATTGGTAGACCATATAACTATCCACAAAGTAATCTAGGTTATTGTGAAAACTTTTTATACATGTTAGATCATCTTAGTGAAGAAAACTACATGCCAAATGCTAAATTAGCTCGTGCTTTAGATGTATTATTTATTTTGCACGCTGATCACGAATTGAATTGTTCCACTGCTGCTATGCGTCACATTGGTTCAACTTTAGTTGATCCATATAGTGCTGTTGCTGGTGCTGCTTCTGCTTTGTATGGACCATTACATGGTGGTGCTAATGAAGCTGTATTACGTATGTTAGAAGAAATTGGTAAACCAGAAAATGTTACTGAATTCTTAGAACAAGTTAAGCAAAGAAAGAGACGTTTAATGGGTTTCGGACACAGAATTTATAAGAATTACGATCCAAGAGCTAGAATTATTAGACAAGTTGCATATGAAGTCTTTGAAATTTGTGGTCGTGAACCTTTAATTGAAGTTGCTATAGAATTAGAAAGAATTGCCCTTTCTGATGAATACTTTATTAAGAGAAAGCTCTATCCAAATGTTGATTTCTACAGTGGTCTTATTTACAAGTCAATGGGATTCCCAACTGATTTCTTCCCAGTTTTATTCGCTATTCCAAGAGTTTCTGGCTGGTTAGCTCACTGGGTTGAATCTATTACTAACCCAGCTGCTAAAATTTGGAGACCAAGACAAGTTTATGTTGGTGAAGGTAAGCGTAGTTATGTTCCAATGGAACACCGTTCAATTCCAGAACCAGGAGAAAATGATGATTCTGGTTTCAATATGGAAATTCATTACGATCTTAGCAAGAGAAGCGCCGCTGCTACTTATGATGGAAAATATAGAAAGCCAGAATTAAAAGCATAGATATATTAATTATTAATTCTTAATTACAAATTTCTTAATAATTTATTATAAAGAATTTTTTTAATTTAATTTTTATTAAAAAAAACATAAAACAAAACAGAAAAAAAAAAAAAAAAAAAAAAACCAAAATCAAAAATACAAATAAATAAATAATAAAAAAAAAAAAAAAAAAAAAAAAAAAAAATCCAGCAAACAAAAGCAAAGACCAAAAAAAAAAAAAAAGCAATTAGTAAACAAGCTTATAACACATATACAAAATATATGCTACTTTTTTTTTTTTTTTTTTTTAATTAAAATTCCCCTTCTAATTATTATTGTTATTATTTTTTTTTTTTTAAATGATAGAATTTTTAAATATTTTAGATATATATATGAAAAAAAAGCATATATAATCAAATAAATAAATGAATAAATAAATAATAATCAGTGATATTAATAAATATAGTCAATTAAATCATAAATAAGTAGAATAATTTTTATTTTTAAATTTTTTTTAAAGTTAGTTTTATTTTTTAAACTGTTAAAAATAAGGAAAAAAAATTATTTTTTATTTTTTATATCATTTTTACAATTATCTTAAGAAATATTCATTGATTATTAATATATATATTTATTAGAAAAAGAATTTTATCTTTTTAGTTAAATTAAAAAAAAAAAAAAAAAAAAGGAAAGAAAATAGGAAATATTTTATTTTTTTATTTTTTTTTTTTTAAAAAATATGAAAGAAAGAAGAGAAATTTTTTTTTTAAAAAAAAAAAAAAAAAAAGAAGAAAAAAGAAAAAGAAAAAGAAAAGAAAAAGAAAAGTTTAAATATTTTTAATTTTAATATTGAATATGTTATAAACAATCAAAATAAAATCTACTTTTTTTTTTTTTAGTAATTTCTTTTAAATAATTATTAAAAAATTTTTGAACTTAAGTTAAAAGAAATAATAAAATTTTATTTTAAATTAGTAGACAAATGTATAATACTTATAAAAAGTAGTAAAAAACAAGAAAAAAAAAAGTTATAATAATAAATCCAAAAACAAACATTAAAATAAAATAAAATAAAATAAAAATAAAATAAAAAAATAAAATGAAGTAAAATAATTTATAATAATAATAATAATAATAATAATAATAATAAAAGTAATAAAATAAAATAAAATAAAATAAAAAATAAAAAATTACTACACATAATATATACATAGTTACAAAATTATTAAAAAAAAAAAAAAAAAAAAAAAGGTATATAATATGAAAGAAAAGAATTAATTATTAATTATTATAATGTACATTTCTTTTTTTTTTTTTTTTTTTTTTTTTTTTTTTTTTTTTTTTTTTAATTTTGAATTATTTTAAAAGGTTTAAAGTTTTATTTTAATTTTTTTTTTTTTTTTTTTTTTTGGTATTTGTTTTTGTATTTTGTATTTATTATTAATATTATTATTATTAATGGTAATATATAAATAATGGTTTATTTAAACTAATTTTTTTCTTTTTCATTCTTTATTCTTAGTTACAAAACAAAATATATAATTAATTTATGCAATTTTATTTAAATAAAACATGGTAATAATAATAAAAACAAAAATAAAAATAAAAAGTATAATTATATTTAATATATAAAATATAATAAAATATAATTTATTTAACAATTTATTTATTAAATTTTAATTACAATAAAAGCTATAGAATTATTCTCAATATTCTTTAAAAAAAAAAAAAAAAGAAAAAAAAAAAAAGAAATAAAAATAAAAATAATTAAAAATAATATATATATATATATATATTAATATTAACATAATTATTTAATAGTGGTTTAATATTTATTTTATTAATAGATTATTATTATTATTATTATTATTATTATTATTTTGTTTATTTATATTATATATTAGCATTCAATAGATAAAAAAATAAATATATATATATATTAAATAAATAATTAACATTTCTTATAAATAATCTAAACTCTGTGGTTATTATTATTATTATTATTATTATTTTTATTTTAAAGTTATTTAAATTTTAATATATATATTTATTTTTTTGAATTTAAAGAAAGTTCAAGAGTCATTTTGTAGGTAGATATTAAACAACCAAGTTGAAGTTGATCTGAACATCCAATTGATATATTATATCTATTATTTATTTATTATTATAATTATTTTTTTTATATAAATATAAAAAGTCAATATATATATTTATATTTAAAATTGGAATATTAGAATAATAATATTATTAATATTAATATTTATAATAATAATAAATGTGATATAAATTTTTTTTTTTTTTTTTTTTAAAAAATTATAATTAATAAAAATTATTTCAAATAAAAACAATTTTTTAGGTATATATCCTTTCTTCTAATATTAATATAATTATTTTTATTAATTAATTATTTACTCTATTTCAGCAAGCATTTCTGTTAAATAGACTCTTGCTTCTGGTGGTAAATCTAATTGGAATGACAATTTACTAACTTCAGATAAAATATCCTGTAATGCATAACCTTTTTCTTTTATTATTCCCATAATTTCTAGATTGATATTTTTATGTATTTTCATATTAATAAAAGAAAATAAATAAATAAAATATATATTATATATATTAATCACATATCACATAAATAAATATGAATTAATTGTAATATCTGATAAAAAAAAAAACAAAATATATATATATATATATATTATTTAAATTTCTTTTAATTACTTTTATATGAAACAGAATAATCTTCAGACATCATAGATTCAATGATTATATTGATATCTTCTTTTTGAGGATGTCCAACACATGTATAAATACTTTCTTCTGTTACTTTATCAAAGGCAGCAGCAGTTGACTAAATATATTTTATATAAATAATAGTTATATATATATTTATTATATCAATTATATTTAAATATTCATTATTTATTTATTAAAAAAAAAAAAAAAAAAAGAAAATATACCTGCAATATATTTAAGGTTTTTCTCATATCACCATTAGCTAGTTTCATAAGAGCAGCTTTTCCTTTATCAGTAATATTAACACTAATTAAATATTATAGATATAATTAAAAATTTATAATTATTTAATAAATATTTTTACTACTATATAATAGAATTACTAAATAAAATTAAAAAAAAAAAAAAAAAAAAAGGAAAAAAATTTATAATATAGTGTGTTACTTTTCACATTCGATGATATAATCTAATCTTTTTTCAATTTGTTCTGTCTTTAATGGTGAAAACCTAAATCTTGTACAACGAGATTGTAGAGCTGGTATAATTTTACTTACATAGTTACATATAATACAGAATCTGACATTTTTGGTATATTTTTCGATTACTAATTTTTTTTTATTTTTTAAATATGAAATAAATATAATATTAATATTAATATTAATATTTAATAATAATTAATTATTATTTTTAATTATAAATAAATTTTAAAAACAAAAAATAAAAAACAATAAGTAAAGTAAATAAACAAACAAACATATTTATATATAATAGCTTTTAATTAAATTATAACGTCGTACTTCTTCTTAAGGATGCTTGTGCTGGATTTGTCATAGCATCTGCTTCATCAAGAATAATTAATTTCATACCAGAACTATTTTAATTAATTTATTTTTTTAATTTTATTTGTATTTTTATTTTTTATAAGTTTATATATTTTTTTATCATATATAAAAATATAAATATATATTGATATTATAAAATATACTATTAATATATTTTATTCATTTTATATTATATATACTTGTATAAAGATGAATAAAAAATATTAATACATATATATATATATATATATATGTATTAATAAATATTAATTTATACCTAAAAATTGTTCTTGTACTTGCAAAACTTTTTATTTGATCTCTTACAACATCAATACCACGATCATCTGAAGCATTTAACTAATTATCATATATATATGAATTTTATTGGAATAATATCATTCAGATTTCATTATTATTATTTTTTTTCATTGTAATTAATAAATATTATTTTACTTTATTATTATTATTATTATTATTATTATTATTATTATTATTATTATGGTTAAAAATACTGGTTTTTAAAATAAATAAAATATAAAAAGAAAATTACTTCTAAAATCATTGACTTATATCTTTCTTTGTAAAGTTTTCGAGCAATAGCTAAAATTGCTGTTGTTTTACCAGTACCTGGAGGTCCATAGAATAAAAGATGTGGAAGTCTATTTTGTTCAATAAATTTATTAACTTCATTTATTAAATTACATTTAATAATTGATAATTTATAACAAGTATATATTGTTATAAGAAGAAATAAAAAAAAAAAATTTTTTTAGTTCATTAAAATAATGTAAAAAAAAATTATAGAATTTATTTAAAAATTTAATTATCTGGAAAATTTAAATATTGTTTTTACTTGTTTCAATTATTTTTTCATGTGATATAAGCTGATCTAAAGAAGTTGGTCTATATTTTTCAACCCTAATAAAATTTAAGTGTTTATTAATAATAAATAGATATAACTTCTGCTTTTTTTTTTTTTTTTTTTTTTTTTTTTTTTTTTATTTTAAGAATATTTTTTATTTTATTATTTCTTTTGGATTAAAAGGTTACCAAGGTAAATTTTCATTGGTTGAGGAATTAGCAACACCTTTTCCTTTACTCATTTCTTATTTTAATGTATTTTCTTTTTCTTATTATTATTTAGTTGAAATAAAAAATATAAATCGATATTATAATTAAAAATGATAAAATTGATGATTCATAAATTTTTTTTTTTTTTAAAAAAAAATCAATTTTAATAAAAATAGATATATTTATAAATAAAAGAAATAGAAATATTTAATATATAAATTTCAATTATTATTAAAAAATTGTTAATAAAAATTTTTATTAAAACTTTTTTTTTATCATTTTAAAAATTGTAGTAAAATAATTGATTTACTAAGCTTTAATATTCAATTTTTATTATTAATTAGAATTAAAATATAACACCCTTTTCTTTTTTAATTTTAATTATTTTAAGGACTATTTATATTATTAAAATACTTACTAAATAATTATATAAATTGTATTGAACAAAAAAAAAAAATAAAAATATTAAATGGGCAATGAGAAACGAAATCTTTAATTTTTAAATTTTAATTTAAAGTTTTTTCTTTTATATATATATATATATATATATATATATAAATTTTTCTTTGAAATCTATAAATCTATATTATAATTATAATTTAATATAAAATACACTTTTTTTTATGGATTGAATAATTTAAAAAATATATTTTATTTTCAATTATTATATATTAAATTAAAATTAATATTTTTATATAATAGAATAAATTTCATTAAATTGAGATCAATCAAAAAATTTGAAGTATTTCTTACTAGTTTAATAGTACAAAAAATTAAAAAACTATTTAAATGGAGGTTAAATAAATAATAGCATAAATCAATATAAAAAATATAAAAATGATAAATAAATAAATGAATAAATGAATAAATGAACAAATATTTCTTAAAACCAATGTTATAAATTGATTATTTTAATAATTTATTAAGTACTTTATCATCATAATTAAATATGTTTTCTTATTTTGAACTTTTCGTTTTTTAATATGTTTTGAAATTAAAAATAATAATTATAAATAAAAATAATTATGAAGTTTTGAATAATTTCTCTTTTTTTTTTATTAATTTTTATATTTATAAATTACTAACATATATATATATATTATCACGTGTAATTATTATAATAATTAACTTTGACTTAAATTTTAATTAATTAAAAAATAATAATAATAATAATAATAATAACAAATAAATAAACATTAATATAAAAATTAATTTGTAAATATTTTTTTATATTCTCATTTTGTTTTATTATATATTATTTCCTTTACAAAGTAAGTTTATTAGTTAATTGTAATATAAATTTGAAAGACAAGAATAAGATAAATAAATACAATAGAAGAAAAAAAAAATAACAATAGATCATAAAATATTATGTATATTTATTTTACTTTTTATTTTTAAAAAAAAAGTATTAATTTGTACTAATAAAATAATTATTTGAAATTTCCTTATTTTTTGAAGATCAACAATGTTATATTATTTTCATTAAGTTATTAATTTTAAATAGAAAAAAAATTATTATTAAAAATAAGAATTTTAATTTTAAATGTTATAATACTCTACAAAGATATATGTAACTAAAATATAATTTATTTTAATATATATATATATATATTATTTATAATAGGATAATTTATTTATAAAATAAAGTATAAAATGACTGTTGATTTATTAGAAGGAGAAAAGCTCATAAAAACTTCTCCAAATGAAGCTATTAACTTTTATAAAAACATTTTTTCAACAACATATGGTTAATATTTAAAAAAGAAAAAATTAGATATTAATAAATTAATTTTTTATACAATATTAAAATAAATGAATCATACATGGATTAAATTCAATTATATTAAATTTTTAATAAATATTTATTATTCAATAAAATCATATTTCTATATATTATTTTTTTAACAAAAAAAAAAAAAAAAAAAAAAAAAATATATATATATATATATATATATAAAAAATATGAATTTCCTATAATTTTGATACTTAACAATAAAATTTTACTTTTGACATAAAGTTAAATATTTTTGCATTAAAGAATAATTGTACATAATTAAATTAGTTCTTTGAATATAAGCAAGAGTTATACTGATAAAGAAAAATTTTGACAACAACAACAATAATAATAAAAATGAAAATGATAATAAAAAATATAAAAACTTTTTTTTTTTTAATAAATATTTTATTTTCAAAGCAGAATACTAATAAATATATAACATGAAATAACACTATATTTATTATTATTATAGAATCAAAGGAAGAAAATGCAAGAGCAAAAGAAACTGCTATTATAAAGCTCGGTGAAATTTACAGTACCCAAAAGTTAGTTTATAAGAATTAACAATCTATTTATTAATAATTAATTTATTAATTATAAATAATTTTTTTTATTTATATTATTTAAGAAAACCAAATGAATTAGCTGATTTAATTAGATCTTCAAGAAATTTTTTAATTTCTATTCCTAAAGCAAAGAGTGCAAAGATTGGTAATTAATTGTATATAAATAAATGATAATATATATATTATTTTATTTTTATTTCATTTAATTATTATTATTATTATTATTATTATTATTATTATTATTAATTTTATTCTTATTTTATTTTTTTTTTTTATTTACTTGATTTAATCATGCTAATGTAATATATAAATATAAATATAAATATGTATATATATATATATATAATAGTAAGAACTTTAATAGATCTTTTCGCTAAAATTGAAAACACTTTACCTCAACAAGTTGAAATCTGTAAAGAATCTATCGAATGGGCAATTTCAGAAAAGAGAATATTTTTGAAACAATCATTACAAACTCGTCTTATTTCATTGTAATTATTTTTAGTATTTATAATAAAATATTGATAATAAAAATATTCATATATTTAATATAATTAATATTTTTTTTAGATATTTGGATAATAAGATGTATCACGAAGCTTTAGCTTTAATTGATGAATTATTAAGTGAACTTAAGAGGCTTGATGATAAGAATGTATTAATGGAAGTTCAACTTTTAGAAAGTAGAGTTTGTCATGCTTTACGTAACTTCCCTAAATCGAGAGTATGATTATTAAATATTTATATAAATATAAATATATATATAATATATAGTTGTATTTTCTCTCATATATGTATATTAATATTTTATTAAAAAAAAAAAAAAAAACAGGCTGCTTTAACTTCAGCTAGAACTTCAGCTAATGCAATTTATTGTCCTCCATTAATGCAAGCTGCCCTTGATTTACAATCTGGTATTTTACATGCTGAAGAAAAAGATTATAAGACAGCGTAAGTTGTTTGAAATATTTTTTTTAATTATTGAATTAAAAAAAAAAAAAGAAAAGAAAAAGAAAAAGAATATTTATAATATATATTTATGATAAAATTCAAAATTAGTTATTCATACTTTTATGAAACATTGGAAGGATATTCATCTCAAGATGATCCAAGAGCAATTTTAGCATTAAAATATATGCTTCTTTGTAAAATTATGCTTAATTTAGTAAGTTAAATAAATATCAAAATATTATTATAATGAAAAATAATTAATTAATATATACTATATTTAAAGTCTGATGATGTTATGACAATTACAAGCTCAAAACTTGCAGATAAATATCAAGGAAGAAGTATAGAAGCTATGATTGCTATAGCAACTGCTCACAAAAATAGATCATTAAAGGAATTCGAAAAAGCCTTAAATACTTATCAAGATGGTAATATATATACGTTTAAAATAATAGAAATAATAATAATAATAATTAATAAATAATAAAATAATAATAATAAATTATTTTGAATAATTGTTAATTTTTTTTTTAATTATATTAAATGAAAAAAAGAACTTGGAAATGATATAATTATTCGTTCTCATTTAGGTAATTTATATGACACTCTTTTAGAGCAAAATTTATCAAAAATTATTGAACCATTTTCATGTGTTGAAATTGAACATGTTGCAAAATTAATTGACCTTCCAGCATCACAAGTTGAATCGAAGTAAGAATACTATAAATAATAAAATATGAAGATGAAGTACATAATTTATAGTAATATATATATTTTAATATATAAACTTTTTTTTTTTTTTTTCTTTTTTTTTTTTATGATATTGAATAGATTATCACAAATGATTCTTGATAAAGTTTTTAGTGGTATACTTGATCAAGGTGCTGGTTGTTTAATAGTATTTGAAGATCAACCAATTGATGTAAGTTGGTTATAAATAATAATCATAATCTTATTTATGATTTATGATAAAAATAACTGAAACAGTAATACTAATAAATTTTATAATAATATAATTAAATTAAAGAAAACATATGAAACTGCTCTTGAAACAATAAAAAGTATGAGCAATGTTGTTGAGTCTTTATACGATAAGGTAATTTTTTGTTAAAATTAATAAATATTGATATATATATATATGTAAAACTAATTTAATAATAATATACTTTTTATATAATTATAAAGGCTGCCCAATTAAATTAAATTTTATTTAATAATTTGAAGATATGTGATGATAGTTCATAAAATATATGTATGTCAAATATATCAAAAATATAACATATAAAATAAATCAACATTTAAGGAAACAAAATAAAAATAATTGTAATTTTTTTTAACAAAAAGCAAAATCAAAAGCAAAAAAAAAAAAAAAAAAAATAAAATAAAATAAAATAAAATAAAATAAAATAAAATAAAATAAAACACAAAATCAAAATATTTTAACATTCAATAGTAATAAATAATAATGTATATTCCATATATTACATTTAAATATATACTTTAAAAATTAAATTCTTTCTATTTTTCTATAATCAAAATTTATAAAATATTTATAAAATATTGTTAATTAAAAATATACAAACATATTATAATCAAAAATATATATATATATAAATATATATATATATATATAAAATAATAATAAAAAATAAATAAAATAAAATAAAATAATAATAATAATAATAATAATAATAATAAATAAATAAATAAATAAAATTAATAATTAATAATTAATAATAATAATAATAATAGTAATAATAATAATGATAATAAATGTAATTTATGTAATTATTTTATATAAGACTGTTTCATAAAAGAAGTTCTTATATCTTTTTTTATTAATAATCAAGATTTTAATATATATAAAATCTCAGGAAAGTGGTATTTTACATTTTAATAATGATATTTAAAAATATCCATTATATTTTTGATGTAATCTTGAAAATATATTTAATAAAAATTTATGCTTTAATGTCAATATAGTTATTGTTTTGTTAAATTGCTACAGTTTATTAAAATTTTCCCTAGATATAATAAATATCATTATCTAATATTAAAACTTTTATTATAATTATTATTATAATTATAAATCAATTTCATGCTTTTTTTTTTTTTAATTGTAACTTTTATATATTCAAACCAGTGATGTTATCTATAACTTCTTTGATTTTTTTTTTTTATTTGTATATTCATTTAGTAATACATATAAAATCTAATATATGAGATAACAAAAATGTTTTGTATGATGTTATAATTTTGAGTTAATAACTATAATGTTATCAACTTTATTTGTTAAATTCATCACTTGTTTAAATAATTTAAAGCATACTCGATTTACACTAAAAATTTACTGATTACTCTATTTTTGATTTGTATTCTCCCGTTATTATTATATAATTCAAATTTAAATCAATTTTTTTTATTATGTATATACATTATATACATAATTATTTATATATTATTTTTTAAGTAAGCAAAAACAGGTAAAAATAATTAATATATTTTATTATTTGTAAACACCTTAAGATACCCTAAATTTTATAATATATTTATCTAATTAATAAATTTATAATAATAATAATAATAATAATAATTAATAATTAATAATAAATATTAATAATTAATAATAATAATAATAAATAATAATAAATAATAATAATCAATGATAATAATGATAATAATGATAATAATGATAATAATAATAATAATAATAATCAATAATAATAATAATAATAAATAATAATAATAATAATAATTTAAAAAGTTATCTTAATATATTATAAACATTAATAATAAATAATAATTTATTAAAACTAAAAAACCAAATTTTATCATTATATATAAAATTATATAAAAAAAAAATTTTTTTTTATAATTATTATTTTTTAATATCTTGTTAATTTGAAAGAAATATCTTACATATTAAATATAATTAAAATTTTATTAGTAAATTAAATAAATTTAAAATCAAATAATAATTTATAATTTATGTAAATTTAATAATAATAAAAATTACCATTTACTAATTATATATAATTAAATTATATTTTTGATAATATTTAATATTTTTAAATACATGTTATATCAAAAAAATATTTAAATTTTTAAATATTAAGAGGTTCTTTTTTATTTTTATAAATATATATATATATAAATATAAATATATATATTTTTTTTAATTTTATCATTTTGTTTAATTGTTTATTCTTATGATTAAATAATTATACAACATTGAATTTTATGATATTAAATAAAAATAATGTATTATTAATAATAATAAAAAATAGAATATATGATTAATTTAAAATGATATATGAAAATTTTAAAAAAGATACCAAGATTTATAATAATAATAATAATAATAATAATAATAATAATGATATGAAGTCAAATCAAGAGTTAAGTCAGCATAATAATAATGAACAAAAATTAAAAAATTTAAAAATCAATGAAGAATATAGAAAAAGTAATGACATTACTAAGGTTGAGAATATGAAAGAATTAAATATTAAAGATATAAATAATTCTTTAAATAATTCAAAAATGACATATGACTCATTAAAAAATTATCGAAAATCAGTAAGTCTGGGTGATAGTAATAATAACATAAGAATATATAATAGAAATAATCACAATAATAATAATAATTATAATGAATCTTTTATAAATGAAAATTTAAATAATAAAAATATTAATAATATTTATGATAAAAGAAATATACAGCTAAGAAAAGGTAATAGTATTAAAAACAATTTAAATAATGAACATGATGATATAGATGAAGGTAAAAGTGCAGATTGCTATGAGAATGAATATAAATCAGAGAAAAAGAATGTTAATAATATAGATGAATTAAAGATTGAACTAATAAATGTAATACCAAGGAATGAAGTTTATAATAGTTTTGGAGATAATGAACCATTTAATGAATTATATATTAACAAATCCTATATATTGAAAAAATTCGATAAAATGATGGTATATTTAAAGATTATAATAAAATAATATATAAAAATTTTTTATTTAATGTTATTTAGTTTATATATATATATATATATATATATTTTTTTTTTTTTTTTTTTTGATATTGTAATGATTAGGATGACTTAGGACTGACAACTGAAGGAAGGGTAACATTAATGAATTTACCATTAGAAAAAAAATGGGAAATATTTAAATTACAAAAAGTAATAATCGTTATTATCATTAAATAAATTTAAATAATATTTTACTAAATAAATTAAAAATCTTACTATTTGAATATTTAAATATTTTATTAAAAAAAAAAAAAAATAAAAAATAAAAATAAAATAAAAAAATAAAATAAAATAAAATAAAATAAAATAAATAAAAAAAATAATAATATAAAAATAAAATAAAATATAATAAAATGAAATAAAATAAAAAATAGAATAAAGTGAACAGTGAATGCTTTAATCCAAATATTGATCCTAAATCGAATGACAATTCACCAAAACATTTCATTAATCTATTAAAGAAAAAAAACATAAATCCAAAAATGTTAACCAAATTAAGATTTATGATTTCAGATGATTCTTCTAAGTAAATATATATTAAATTATATTGTAATTTAATAAAATTGTCACAATTTATTTATTAATTAATTTTAAAAATATTATAAAAATTTTTTAATAAAATAATATATTGAGTTGGTTGACAAATTTCATTAAAAATGGTGGTTATTATTATTTAAATAGAAATATTATGGATAATATTATTAAAGATTCAAAGTAATATAAATTAAAATTTTTTAAGGTCAATTACGAATCTAATAAATCAATCATTAAATATTTTAACTTATATATTTTCTTAATTTTTTATTTTATTTTAATAAAAATTAAAAAATTACTCATATTAATCATTATTAAGAACAAGTAAGGATTGGGTTATTCATGAGCATTTAATTAGATGTATCCGTGTATTTTTTCATAGCAGAGTAATTTAATATAAATTAATATTTACATTATATATTTTTATATTAAATTTTATTACCAAAAATGAATTTATACATATCAAATATTTAAAATATAATTAAGATTGGTTTAGAAACACTTTATTCAGATCCAACACCTTTATTATTATTAACGTTGTCACTTTTTTATCATCAACTTGTACATATAAAGGATATTGCTTTTTTAAATTCAAATTATATTCAGTCTATATTTTTATCATCACCGTCTGTACTACCTATTCCAAATAGAATTTTAATTTTAGATATGCTTTCTTATTTAACAAAAATAGAAACTCCTCTTGGATGGAATATGGTAATTGATTCATTACACTGGGTATCACTTGGTAATGGATATAAGGAAAAGTATATAGAAGATATAAATAATAGACTTACGCTTTCAAAAGAAAAATATAAACAACAGGTCAATACAAAAATTAATTTAAAAAAAAATAGAACAATGAAATCATTTAATTTTGCTTCTTTAAGTAATATTCATAAAAATCTTTTAAAACAATCATCATTTTTTTCTTCATTAAGTATTTCTCAAAAAACAAAATCTTCTCGGAATGAAAATAATAGCAGCAATAGCAATAACAACAATAATAAAAACTATTGCAACAACAACAACAACAACAATAATAATAATAATAATAATAATAATAATAATAATAAAAGCATAATAACATTAGATTCAA
The DNA here is from genome assembly GCA_016946835.1 of Neocallimastix lanati (nom. inval.). NCBI lineage: Eukaryota > Fungi > Neocallimastigomycota > Neocallimastigomycetes > Neocallimastigales > Neocallimastigaceae > Neocallimastix > Neocallimastix lanati (nom. inval.). Next base: position 194,961 of record JACVTC010000154.1, on the reverse strand, counting down.
TTAATAATAATTCAAATAATTTTGATATTACTTTTTCGGATTTATTTACTAATGAATTTTCATATCATCTAGCATTCTCATTACTTCAAGAAGAATACCAATTACAAGGTTATTCTCAATATCAGGATCTTAATATTTCACAACAAAAAATAAATTCACAAAATTCAAATTCAGATATTACATCATATGGTTCTGAATCAAATTCAACTTCATCATATGATTTAAGTTCAAGTAATTCAAATTTAGAAAATGAAGCACAGACTAATTATGATCAAGATTTAAGTTATCTACGAAATAGAAAAATATCAAATAGTTACTCACAAAATATTAATGAAAGTAACTTTATGAATATTTCATCCACTACATTAACCGTTCCAAATTTAAAAAATATTGAAAATAAAATTCAATGTTCAAAAGAGAAGTACTCTTATGCAGAAAGCGATTTGTCATATAATAAAAACAATAATACTAGTAGTAATAGTAGTAGCAATTTAAAAAAAGACTTAACTTCAAATACAATAAATAGTTTTTTAAGTGAATCTACAATTGGAAATAATTCTAATAATTATTTAAACAATTCTTCACAATTAAATGATAATGAACATGAGCTAAAGATTTATAGTAAAAAAAATCAATATAATATTAAAAGAGTTCAAGTTAATACATCATTATTAAACAATAAAGATACGTCAACAACAATTCCAAGATTTTGCCCTTTTATATTTTGGATGAAAGATTTTGAAGATTGTGCTGTAGAATATAATCAATTATTTTTAGGTAACAATTTATCTTCTAGAATTATTTATAATACAATTGCAAATAAAACCTATCGTTGGACACCAATGTTATCAGGACCAAAAGAAACTGTAGAAAAAGAGCAAGCAATTAATTATATAGTAGTTATTGATTATTTATTTATTTATTTATTTATTTATTTATTTATTTATTTATTTATTTATTTATTATCAATTGATCTTAATATTAAAATAAATATTTATTTATAATTATTGATTAAAAGTGTTCAAATTTAAGTTTAATAATTAGTATTATTAATAATGTTCCTGAAGAAACAGCACAAAATCGTTTAGCAATAATTAAATGCTTCAGATTATGTAGAATTGATAAAATTTTTCAAGTAAATAAAAAATTAAAAATAAAAAAAAAAATTTTTTTTTATTGTATTTTATTTTTTTTTTTTAAATAATAATAATATTAATAATAATAATAAATAAGAATAAGAATAAGAATAAGAATATTAATAATTATAATGAACTCTTATATTTATTATTTATATTATTCATAATTAAGAATTTAAGTCAATCAAAAAATTGTGATATTTTAACTTTAATCAACCAATGTATTCAAAAAGATCTGGCGAAAAATCTTGAAGATTTTTCACTATCTATTTTTCAGCATAAAGATTATTATAATATATATGGCTCTACAAAATCTTTTCAAAAAAATAAGGAAAATACAATGGTTAAAAATATTTCTCGTAAAATTATACAAAAAAAGAAAAAGAATGCTAGTATGAATAGTGTTATTGATAATTTAAGTTTAGATTTTAATAAAAGTTGTAAGATATAATTTTTGTTAATTTGTTATCATTATTACTGTATATACATATATCATTATTAAATATTTACTTTAGACTAATTTATTTATTTATTAGATAATAATTTAAAAGACACGTGTTCAAGATGTAATAATATGGATGATAGAAAAAATAACACTTTTTCATATGGAAATTACAGAAGTAGGCGTAAATAACAATATATTAGCTTTATTGATAATAATAAAGATATTATATAAACTAATAATTGTGTTTTCTTTTACAATAGATAAAGAAAAGCAATCAAGTTATCTCAGTGAAAACAAAAAATCTATTAATAAAATTGCAACATCTTATTATTCTTTAAATATAGAGAACAGTTGTGAAACCGTTAATAACGACTCATGTTCAAGTAATAATCAATTATCTATTGCTTGTAAGAGTCAAGTTTTTGGAAGGTTGCATACTCGAAAATCCATGATAAATTAAAATAAATTTCAATATTTTTATTTAATAATAATATTGATTATTTATAAGTTATATATATATATATATTTATTTATTTATTTACTATCATTTATATTTAAATTTTATAATTTAACATTAAAATTTTATTATTAATTTGGATACTAAATAGAAATAATATATATTCTTAATAAAAAGATTATTTAGATAGATTTATAATAATAAATAATAAATAATAAATAATTATAAATAATAAATAATTAATACTAATAAATAATAAATAAATAATAATAAATAATAATAAATAATAAATAATTATAAATAATAAATAAATAATAATAAATAATATATAATTATAAATAATAAATAATTAATACTAATATAAAATAAATAATAAATAAATAAATAATAATAAATAATAGTTATAAATAATTAATACTAATAAATAATAAATAAATAATAATAAATAATAAATAAATAATAATAAATAATAAATAAATAATAATTAATAATGATAATAATAATAATAACAAAAGAGAATAATTATAATAAATAATAATATTATTAAAAATAAATGAGAATATTTTATTAATGTTTATAGAAATGAGAAATTATATTTTTATAACAATAATTGTAAAAAAAAAATAATAATAATAATTTAAAATAATAATATATATAATAATAATTATAATAATAAACGATAATAATAAAATTAATATACATATAATAATTCAGTTCACTAATTAAATAAATTGAATTTATTGTTCTTTTTCCTTAAAATTATTTTATTTATTTATTGTTTTCGTTGTTAGTTATAATTTAATAAGAATTTTTATAATTTAAAATGTCATTAATAAATATATATAAAAGTAAAGTGAATCTCAATAGTTGTATATTTAAATTATTCAATCATATAGATTTCATTTATCTTCCTTTAATTTCATTTTTGGGGGCATATCTAATACACGATTCACTGGAACCTCACGCTCAGCTTCATCATCATCTTCAAATCGGACAATATAAGCTGGCTCACCATTTGAAGAATTTTTATTCTATGAATATAATACAACATTATTATTAATATATAAGGATTATTGTATAAAATAAAAATAAATAATAAATTTTACTTCATTAGGGGTTTTTATAATAGTAGCTTTATAAAAACAAGAACTATTTGGGTATAGTGAAAGTACTTCATGACCGATGGGAAAGTATGGTCTTTTGTTATCGTCACTTGGTATCTCTAAAACACATTTTACAGGAAAAATATAACGTCTATTCCAATCAAAAATAAATGTATAATTAATAATATTCAATTTATATATTATATAAATGTTTGATATAAATTACTTCTTTATTCCAGGCTTATCTTCATCATCTTCAATATCTTCAACTTCATATCTAAATTTAATAAAATATTGAAAATTAATTAAATATTTTTAAACATAAATATATTGGTATTTAAAAGTTACTTATTTTTATCTGAAAAATATTGCAACACTGTAGCTAATAACCAATCTTGACCTGGAGGTTTAACAACCACCTAAAAAAAATGAATTAAAAAGTTATTATTATAAATTTTTACATTATAATAAAAATACAATTCAAAACAATATAATAAAATAATGAAATAAAATGAAACAAAACAATATATTAAAATATTAATATTGAAATACCAAATTTCCCGGTGGTAATGGTTTATACTGTTTATTATCGTGAGTCCTATATGAAATTATTGATATATTAATTTTTTCCAATTAGTAATTATTGAATTTAAATCAATTATCCTTTTTTTTTTTTTTTTTTTTTTTTTTTTAATAACATTAAAAACACGATTACTTTGATTTTGAAGAACCTGCATATTTGTCTATCTTTCGTTTCTTTCTTTTATGTTCTATACCTTTATTATTTAAAGAATTAGTTTTACATAACAGAAAAATAATTTATAATAAATATTAATGTTTTGTAATTACCTGTATCTTGTGCATTTAATAAAGTAATTAATATTTCTAAATTATCCTTGGTTTTAGTAGTCTCCCTTTTTAATAATACATCAAAATTTTGTTAATTTTTAAAATTTAAATTTAACAAATAATATTTTTATTTTTAATACTTCTGTTCTTTTGTAGCCTTCTCAATTACTCTGTTATAACTTTCGATTAATTTTTTTGCTACTTTTGGATTTAATACTTATTGAATAAATTTTTATATTTATATATTTGATGATATGCAAATATGTAAATTAGATAAAATTATTTGATTATTTTAAATAAAATATGTAAATTGGAAATTATAATATCATATATTTAAATCAAATTAATAATAATAATGATATATATTTTTTATTTTTATTTTTATTCATTACTTGAAATTATAATATTAAATTTTTAATTCATCATTCTTTTTTTTTTTTTTTTTTTTTATTAACAATTTATTAGAATTATTAATTGTAATATATTAAATGAATTAATTACATTCAGGTTTCAAAGAAATTTTTTCATGGTATTTATTTGTTTTTTGAATTACCGCTTCAGCTTCTTTATGTAAATTATATAAATTTAAAAGATCATTACACACTTGATTCCACAATTTTAATTCTTTTGAAATATCTTTGGGAGTTGCCGATGATAAACTGAGCTTTCTTGAACGTTCATTTGAATCTTTTTCAGAATGCATTTTTTTTTTTATTATTGTTTTAAATATTTAATTAATTTTAATTTTTTTTATTGATTAGACAATTTTAAGGACAAACTGGATTATTTCTTTTTAAAATTGTCAAAAATAATTATTTAAAATATAAAGTTATTTTATCATTAAAAAAGGAAATAAATTTATATTTTAATTATTATTATTAATAATTAGCGATGTAGTAATAGGAAAGATAAAATTTAAAAATCTTTTTATTTAAAACAAAAAAAAAAAAAAAAAAAAAAAAAAAAGAAAGACAATTTATTTCTTTTTTTCTTTTAAATAATGATATTCTTAAATAATGATATTCTTATATAAATAATATTAGGATTGATTTCAATAACAATAATAAAAATTTTAACTTCTTTCAAAAGTAAAATGAACTTCTTATAAAAATAATTTAGTTGTAATATTAATTTTTTATTTTAATAATATTAATTCATTTATAATTAATTTATTTACCAATAAAATTGAAGTACCAAAGTATAATGATAAAAATAATTTTGAATTCTAAAATTTTTCAATTTATCATTTTATAATATTATTTTTCATTTTTTGTATAATTTTATAATTTTTAATTTTAACAATTTATTTTTAAAGTTTGTTATTATAATATATTTTTACAATTTTTTATTTTATTTTTATTTTTATCATTATTATTATTATTTTTTTTTATTAATTTACAATTTTATACTCTTGCAATTTCTCAATTTACATTTTTATAATTTTAATTCATATTCTCCAATTTATTTTCCAATTTATTTTCCAATTTATTTTCCAATTTATTTTCCAATTTATTTTCCAATTAATCTTTACTATTCTTTTAATTTTATTATTTTTCATTTTTATCATCTTTCCTTTTTATATATTTTTTAATTTTTCCTTTTAATATATTTTTATAATTTTCCTTTTTATACTATTTCATTTTTATACTATTTCATTTTTATACTATTTCATTTTTATACTATTTCATTTTTATACTATTTCATTTTTATACTATTTCATTTTTATACTATTTCATTTTTATACTATTTCATTTTTATACTATTTCATTTTTATACTATTTCATTTTTATACTATTTCATTTTTATACTATTTCATTTTTATACTATTTCATTTTTATACTATTTCATTTTTATACTATTTCATTTTTATACTATTTCATTTTTATACTATTTCATTTTTATACTATTTCATTTTTATACTATTTCATTTTTATACTATTTCATTTTTATACTATTTCATTTTTATACTATTTCATTTTTATACTATTTCATTTTTATACTATTTCATTTTTATACTATTTCAGTTTTATAATTTTTCAGTTTTATAATAAAATAATTTTATAATTTAATGATTTTATAATTCTAAGAATAAATTTGTTTTTATTATAAAAAATAATAATATTATTTTAACTTTAAAATATTTAAAGTATCTTAAAAATCATTTATATTTACATTAGAATTATATATATTTTTATTTTTTCTTAGCACATATATTATTTTAACCCTAACTCTTAAATAATAAAAGAATGAAATTAAATTTATTTTATTTATTTTATATAAAATTTTAATGATTTTTTTTATTACTTCCAGTATGTACTGTCCTTTAGCCTCCCTAAAGGCACGGGAATACTGAGGTAATCACAACCTTTCGATATGCTTTCGCATAGGTAGATAATGTCCCCGCTGGACTGCCTTACTGAGTATTCAGCATTGACGCTCTGACAATGAAAGATTAATAATTAATAATTTCTATAAAAAAAAGAAAAAAAAAACATTTTGATATAGAAGCCTTTTAATATTTGATGATTTGAATTTAAAATTTATATAAGGAAGTTCATTGAGCTTTTATTAATTTATTTGTTTTATTATTTATTAAATGATATCTATAAAAACAAATCAATTAAATATTTATTATATATAAATGAAAATATTGGTATAAAATATTTATTCATTAATATAAATTATTATTATTTTTACATAATTATTCATATAATGGTCTTGTAGGTTATTTTTAAATATGTAATTGTAATTCTTTACGAATTTTAAAAATAAGATCTACTTTATGATAATTTATAATAAGTCACTATACCTAAAATTAAAATTGATATTTTATTATTAATTAGAAATTTTTAATAACTAATAATTATTAAATTATAATTTTTACTTTTTATAAATAAAATTAAAATAATTAATAGTTAATACAGTATTCATATTTTTTTTTATATTAATTACTAATTGTATGGTTGTGGTAAATTTATCTTATATAAATTATATTTTTTTTATAAATTAACTAAAGAGGAAATTAATAATAATTATTGATAAAAATTTTAATAAGATAATATGTGATGATTAATTTTTTAATACTTTTATATATTATATACATTTTTTTATTATATCTATTATATATATAAATTTTCATTATATCAATTTTATTCTTTAATTCTATATCCAAATTAGCTAGAAAAAAGTGTCTTAATGTCAGTGACCATACAATTATCTAATTCTTATTACCTTTATTTAAAAAAAAATGATTAAAAAATTGTTATATCAAAAAAATATAATGATATACAGTTTTTTCTTTTATTTATTAGATTGGATAATCTATTTCATTAGTAACATTATATCCAAGTTTCTATATATTTAATATCTAAATTTTAGTTAAGTAATATGCTTATTGAAATTTAATTTATTTAATTTAAAAATTTTGAAAAATACTTTTACTATATGAAAAATAAATATATAAAAAATTCTTGTGTAACAAATTATAAAAATATTTTTATTTTTTTTTTTTTAAAAAAGCTTATCAAATTTAAATAAATATAACCAATCAAATTAGTAAATATATATATTAAGAATATAATATAATATAATAAATTTTTAATAAAGTTTTTATAATCATTAACAAAATATTATATATATATTAATTTTTTTTTTTTTTTTTTTTAATAGAAACTAGCAAATATATTATAATAAATAATAGGAAATGCCAAAACCAAAGAATCAATGGAAAGAAGGGAATAAAAATGAATTTGTAACGGCGGATCCACGGTTTGCCAGAGTTTTTTCAGACCCACGTTTCCTTCGTCCAAAAAAGAATAAAACAAAGTTAAATATTGATAAACGTTTTAGTCAAATGTTAGAAAATGATGATTTTAATGTAGTTGGTAAATATAAAATTAATTTTATGTAATTATTATAAATATTTATATTTTGTAAAGTAATTAAATTTATAAATTTTAGAATATATTTATAAATAATTATTTTTATGTGCATAATTAATATTATTGTAATAATATAAAAATGTATTTTTATTATAAAAAAAAAAATGAAAAAACAGGAAAAGTTGATAAATATGGTAGAAAAATTAAAAATAGTAAGTCTGATATTAAAAGATATTATAAAATTGAAGACAAGGATTCAGAAAATGAAGATGAAATTGAAAATATTACAGATGAAAAAGAAGAATTAGAAAATATTAAAGAAATTGAAAAAAAAAAACTTCAGAAAGGAAAAGGAAAGGAGGAAGTTTCTGAAGATTCTGAAGATTCTGAAGATTCTGAAGATTCTGAAGAAGAATCAGAAATTGATTATGCAAGAGGTGAAGGTATATTATATTCATCATCTGAGGATGAATGGTCTGATATTGATGAAGAAGCACCAGATGTTAATATTTTTGGAGTAAGTTTATTAAATTAATTATAATTTGTTTAATATAAAATTAAATTAAAAATCCTTTTTTTTTTTTTAATATTTAAAATTAAAATTTAATTAAAACTTATTTTATCATAAATTTTTATAAAAGGATGTTCCAACTGGAGATCAAACGAGACGTTTTGCTGTTGTTAATCTTGATTGGGATAAAATTAGAGTATGTTATTTTAATTACTATATTTAATTAATTTTAATATCTTTATTTAAAAAATAAAAATTTAATATTTATATTTTTCTATATTAATAATAATAATAATAATAATAATAATAATAATAATAATAATAATAATAATAATAAAAGGCAATTGATTTATTCAAATTATTTGACTCATTTAAACCAGCAAATGGTATAATTCAATCAGTAAAAATTTATAAATCAGAATTTGGTAAAGAACGTTTAGAAAAAGTAATATTATAATTTAAAATTTCTTTTAATTAAAAATTATAATAATAATTTTCATTTAATATATAATGTATAAATTAATTTGCAATTTTTATAAAATATTTTAATTTTAATAAATGGTTTAATAGGAAAGTAGAGAAGGCCCACCAGCAGCAATTTTTGGTGGTAAGTTAGAAGATGATGAAGATGATGAAGTTACTGCTGAGAATTTAGTCAAAGAAGATAAAGGGGAAGAATTTGATAATGAAGAATTAAGAAAATATCAATTAGAACGTTTAAGGTAATAATTTATAAATTTGATATTTATTTGTAGTAATACCACTATAAATTGAATTATGAATATAACTTACCAATATTATATACTCAAAAAAAAAAAAAAAAAAAAAAAAAAAAAAAAAAAGATATTATTATGCTGTAGTTGAATGTGATTCAATTGATACAGCAGTTGAAATTTACAATAATTGTGATGGTGTTGAAATTGAAAAATCTTCAAATATTCTTGATCTTCGTTTTATTCCAGATGAAGAAACTTTTGATGATGAACCAGTGTAAATACTTTAAAAAAAATAAAATATAAGAAATAAAAATTATATAATATTTTATATTTAATATTTTATATTTAATATTTTATTATTTATAAAATAATATTTTTATTTATCATATTACATTTTCATATGGAAATATTTTTAATATTTTAATTAATAAAATTTTAAAAAAAGTAATGTTGCATTTGAATCACCAGTTACATATGAACCAAATGAATTTTCTACTGAAGCCCTAAGACATTCCAAAGTAAAATTAACATGGGATGATGATGATCCAGATCGTTTGAAGGTTACACGTAGAAAGTTTACAAAAGAAGATTTAAAAAATATGGATTTCCAAGCGTACATTGCTTCTGATGAGGAAGATAGTGAAGATGATGAAGAAGCAAGAGAAAGATATAAAAAGTTATTGTTAGGTGATAATGACAATGAAGAAGATGAAGACAATAATCAAGAAATGGAAATTACATTTGCTCCTGGTTTAAGTCAAGCAGCTCAAGATATATTGGATAAAAAGAAAGAAAAAGAAGTAATTATATATATAAATTCTAATTTTTAATAATTTAGAAATTAGTAAAGAATAAAAATATATATTAAATAATATTATTATCTAATTTATTTTTATAATTAAAATTATATAGGCGTTAGAAAACGAAACAGTATTTGATGCTTACTTAAGAAAACAAAGAGAAAAAAAGAAGGCCAAGCGTGAAATGAAAAAGAATAAGAACAAGCAAGAAGAAGAAAGTGATGATAATGGTAATTATACTTTAATAATTGTATCAATATTAATATGAATGATGATAATATTGATTAATTTATATATTAAAAAAATTATAATTTCTATAGATAATTTAATTTCTGATAATGAAATGGATGAAATTGATTTAGATGATCCATTCTTTGCAGAAGCTGAAAAAGAATTAGAAGAAAGTGAAGAATTCAAGAAGGGTAAATATTAAAAATAAAATCATAATAATATTATTATCAATAATAATAATTCATATAAATAATAATCTTTTACCTTATAATTATTATTTTTTTAATAATTATGTATATATTTATTTTAAAAGAAACTCAAGAAATTAAAAAGAATAAGAATAAAAAGAATAAGTTAACTAAAGAGGAAAGGGAAGCTAAACGTAAAAATAAAGAAGAATTACAATTACTGATGATGGATAATAGTGAAAGCGTTAAGAAGGCAAATGAATTTGATATGAAGGATGTATTAAAACGTGAGAAATTACAAGGAAAGAAAAAATTAAAGGGAAAGCAAAAGAGATTACAAAAAGAATTAGCAGAAGATACTTTCGAATTAAACATTAATGATCCACGTTTCTCATCAGTCTTAACAGATTATCAATTCGCAATTGATCCAACAATGCCACAGTATGTTTTTAATTTTTATATAACATATTATATAATTAATATATATGTGTGTATTAATATATTAAAATTTACATAAATTTATTAAATAAGGTATAAGAAGACAAAGAATATGGAAAAATTAATGGAAGCAAGACAAAAACAATCAAAATCTTTATCAGCTAAAGAAGAAGTAAGATGAATAAATGATTTTTATTAATATAAAATATTTTAATATTACAAATTAATTTAAATTTACATTTATTTTAATTATTTTGTTTTATTTTTAAATATAAATTATTAACTTAAAAAATTTGTTTTAAAATTATAAAATAAAGGTTCCAGATGAAAATAATGGTATAGAGAAAGATAAAAAAGAAATATCATCTATGGTTAATTCGGTAAGATTTAAAATATAAGCAAAAAAAAATATTTAGAAAATATAAAATATTAATACTATTTTATATTTTATTTAATATAAAAAAATGATAACAGATTAAAAGAAAGGCAATAGCAATGGAAGAAAAGAAGAAAAAACAAAAAACAAAAAAATTTTAAATAATCATTTTAAACGTTTTCAAAAATATATATACGATATATATATATATTAAATTATAATTATAGATATTTATGTTAAAAGGCAGTTTAAACGAAATAAATTTTACAGAATTTAAACTTAAATTTATTTAATCTTAATATTATAAATTATTAATAATTAAAATTTTACATTTATCATATAACTAAAATTTTGAGGAAAAAAATAAAATCAAAAAAAAAAAAAAAAAAAAAAAAAAAAAAAAAAATTAAAATAAAAATAAATTGAATATTTTTTTTTTAGATTTAATTTATTATTTATTTATTTATTTATTTATTTATATATTTATTTATTTTTTTATCATTTATTTTTAATATTATCATTAAAAAAATTTTTTTTAATATATTATTAATTAAAAGATCTAAAGCATATTTTTAAATATATATTTCTATTGATATTAATTAAATTACAAAAGAATCAGTTCATTTAAAATAATAATTTATATTTATTAATAAATATAAATATTTAATTGGATATAAAGCATGTTGAAAACATATTTTTGTAATATATTTTATATAATTGATTTAAATATGTAAATGTTCATAAAAATTTATAATTAAATTCTAAGTAAAAAATAAATATTATTTATAAAAATACACTCCAGGATATATCTCCTATAGTATTCCTTGAGAGAAAACCATCCAAAATTTCGTGATACCAAAAGTGATGGTAAAAACCTAAGAATCGTTCAATAAGTGTTTTGATATAATATAAATCGTACTACCACTTGATTAAGTATCATAAATGAACATGGTTAAATTAATATAAATAACATTATTATTCTAAAACAATACTTAATAATATTAATATTAATATTAATATTATTATTGTCTTTTTAGTAATAATATATATACTAAAAGAGAAAGAAAATTTTTCTATTATACTAATGATATTGTATATCTATTAAAATAGTAAAAAATCCAAAAAATAATAATAACATATTAGATTGTTATATTTCTTATTAATTATACTAATAAAAATTAATGAAATATATAAAGTAAAATAAATAGAAATTCTATTTTCCTATTAGTATTATTACATAAAAAATTAAAAATGAATAGTTTATAATTGAAAAAATATTAATAACTTTAATATTATTATTGATATAATTTTTACATTTTAATAAATGTAC